>JAZKJV010000835.1:179206-245357 GCA_037367405.1 Ottelia alismoides | reverse complement strand
GCCACGGGGCTCATACTCTCTCGAACATACCCACGTCGCAGCAGATCAGTAACCTGCCGGTTCATCTCTTCATGCTCGCTTGGGCTCATTCGATAATGGGGTAAGTGAGGTAGGCTGGTTCCAGGGACTAGATCAATGTGATGTTGAATGTCTTGCAACGGGGGTAGTCCTTCAGGCAACTCTTCAGGCATGATGTCAGCGAACTCTTGGATGATGGGTTTTAGCTCGGGCGGGACTTCAGGCGGAGTTGTCTCTTGATTGTCCACTTCACGTCCCATTAAAGCATAGATGGTGGAGCTCCCTTGTATTTCACGTTGGAATGTTTGGGCTTCCATCAACAACACAGGGCCCGTGGTCACCGTTTTTGATGGTGTTGTTTTATTACCAGTTTGGGCAGTCGCAGCTCGAAGTGTAGCTACTTGGCGAGGGCTCAGGGCTTCACGTTGTGGTCTGAGGGTTACGCGCACCTTGTCTATGAGAAAGGTGTAAGTGTTCAGTTTTCCTCGGTGTTCAGTGTCTCGGTCAAACTGCCACGGTCTCCCTAGAAGTATGTGACAGACATCCATAGGGGCTACATGGCACCACACCTCGTCCTTATATGAAGGACCAATGGAGAAGTTAACGAGGCTTTGACGGTGGATCGGGAGTTGAGTACCACCACGAAACCATGCCACACTGTACGGTTTCTCGAAAGGTTGAGTCGGCAGACCCAACTTGTCGACCATCTCTTGTGAAACGAAGTTCTCAACGCTTCCTCCATCAATGATCAGAGAACAGCGTCGTCCTCCTGAGGTGCAGGTGGTTCGGAAGATGCTGCGTCGCAGCCAACTATCAGCATCGGAGGCAGCGGGGGTGAGCAGAATGTTTGTGGGCGCGCTGTCAGGAGCGATAAAGTTCTCGTGTTCAATTACCAGGAACGGACCGGAGTCGTCTCCATCTACTCCTAGAGGTTCATAGTCATCGGTTCCCATGGTATCAACGGTCAACGCAGTCGGATTTTCTTCAGGGGATTCTTGTTGGTCAGGGTCGGGGTATTCAGGGTCGTCGGTGGTGCATAGATGGACGGGTCTAGCCTTAGAATTTGGGCACTCTGCGGCACGATGGCCCTTTTGATAGCATCGGAAGCAAGGATCAGGTCCTACAATAGGTCGGCTTCCCAAGGTGCCTTGGCCGGGGTTTCCAGTAGGTGGTCGGGCGACGGCAGGAGTTGTTGGTTTGGCTTGGGTTTTACCCGCCATGACAGATGAGGAACCCATGGGTTTGGAATAGGACGTCGTGGTACTGGTACGAGGAGCAGAGTTCACAGAAAAAGGCATCTTCCTCGTCTGGGCTTTAGCAAGTTTGATCTCAAGCTCGTTCAACCTGCTTGTAGGCTTCGTCGACATCGCGGCAATTGTGGAGGTAGAGTTCATCCTGGATGACTTGGCGGAGGCCTTGCATGTAGCGGGTGACTTCCTGAATAGGAGTCTCCTGCAAACGGTTGCGGTGGACTAGGGATTGGAACCCTTCGGTGTATTCCTTCACGCTCATGGTACCTTGCCTCCATGATTGCAGTCACGCGTACAGATCGCATTTGTAATCTTCAGGCACGAATTTGGTCTTCAATTTAGCTTTCATCTTGCTCCAGTTGCGGATTTTGCTTTTTCCCTTCCGTTTGCGTTCAGACTGCAAACGGTCCCACCATAGGAGAGCATGTCCTTTTAATTTGATGGTTTCAAATTGGACCTTACGTTCGCTAGGCATGGACTTCCACACAAAGAAGTGTTCGACGGCTTGGAGCCAATCCAAAAAAACGTCAGGATCTCGTCCTCCGTCAAATTCTGGGACATCGAGACGGATCCCTCGATCCCATCCATCGTCGGACTTGGTTCCATTTCGTGGTTGGAATTGATGTTCACCAGTAGTTTGTGGAGTATAGCCAAAGGTGTATGGATCTGGAATCTTGTGAATGAAAGGGGGTGTATTCTCTGGGTCCTTCTTCTTCACTCTCCTGTGAATGATACTCGCTACCATATCCGTCAGAAGTAGAAGAGCTAAAGTCACGGGGAAGTGCTGTTCCGGGAGCGTGATTTCCGGCCAGTGCGTCGACCTTTGTTGGGGTTCTCATCACTAATGTCAGGTCCTAGCACGCGACTATTCAACGTAGCAATCTGTTCATGGGCATTGGTGATTTTACGATCTAGTCCGGCGATTTGGGTACTCAGTTGATTGTTCATGTGTTGTAATTGGGCAAACAAAGCTTCTAAGGTTAATTCAGGGTGTGTGGTGTAGGGGGGTTTAGAGCCACTAGGTTTGTCGGCCATGGATATCCTAGGGTTCTGCTGTCTTGTTTGGGATTTTTTTTGTGGTTTTGTTTTGTGGTTTTTTTTTATGCAATGGGATGTAGACGAAATGCAGAATCGTGAGGCTCTGATACCAAATTGATGCAAACTATGCATGCAATAACCTAAATGATGATTCAAGTAATGGGACTATTGAAATAAAATGACGAATGAGTCAACGATGCACGACAGGCCAAAATTCAGCAACAATAATAGACACAACTAATGGGATGATGACATAAAAAAAATGACTTAACCAGAGGGTTGCGGAATTGAAATTGACGAACAAGGTAAATTGATGAACGATAGGTAAATTTCAGCAACGATTCTTGTCAAGTTACTCGCGTTTTAGCACCGTTTTCGATCCACAAATTTAGGACAAATAGATGAGTTAAAAGTCTTAGGGAAATTATCACAATATTGCACGACGAGGGGTCTCAACGATTCACCAAACCAAATCAACAATATCACAGTCCACAATACTAAGTTATACGGTGGAATAATAGGCGGTAAAAGCACTCATACCACAACCGGCACGGGGAAACAGGACACGCTTCAGATCTGGTCGGGTTGGCGGGGACTCGGAACTGCAGCAGCAGCGATTTCGGGCTGATCGCGGGGCCACAGATCTGCTGGCCGCAGGCGGGGCTGTCGGGGTCGAAGTACTCCTGCGTGGCCGGGGTTGAGAGGGGCAAAGGCGCGGCGTCAGACGGCAGGAAACCGGCAAGGGCTGGGGTTGACAGTGGCGGCGTGAGGGCTGGGTTTATGGAATAGTGGGAAAGTGGCGGGGTTTTGGGAGGGGTAGGAGGGGCGTTAGTGGCGGTGGGAAGGTGACAGGAGGCTGGATGTTGGGGGGTTGAAATGAGTGGTCGATGGGGGAGTCCGGTGGCGGTATGGGGAGGCGCGGAGGGGAGGCTGGTGGTAGCGGCGAGGCGGCGCGGGAAGGGACCTGTGGCGGCGCTGGCGAGTTGGCGGCGCTGGCGCAGGAGAGGCGGTGCTCGTGGGAGCCACGCGCAGGGGGTTGGCGGAATCGGAAGGGAAGGAGAGGAAGGGGGAGGGGGGGAGGCGGCGTGGAGAAGGGAGGGGAGGAGAGGAAGTTCGAGAATCGGGGAGAGAGAGAGGGAAAGGTGGCGGGAGGAGATAGGGTTCGGGGGAAGAAGGGGTCGGGAGAGGGAAAGGGCGTGTGGGACCGAGAGAGAGGGAGAGAGAGAGAGAGAAAATTAGGGATAGGAAAAATGTTATTCAATTCAACTTAACCTTCTCAATTACAAAAGGGGGGCCCTTTTATAGAGGCTACTCCCCCTTAAAAGGAGCAACAAATCCCTAAAATTAGGGAAGAAGAAATCAAAGGAAAAATATAAAAAGAGGCCTTTTATAATGAGCCTTTTACATGGGAATGAAAAAAAAATCAAATAAACAAAACAAATACTAACTAGAATAAATAACACAAATGTTCATAAAAATGGCTATCATGCTGCATCAAAGATAGATCTGAATGGAGGCGAAGAATCCATGTAGCCGACCCTACTTAATTGTGGGAAAAGGCTTTGTTGTTGTTGTATTTATATATTTTGTTTAGGGTCGGACGATTCTTCAACTTGGGGGGCTTCGTCCCCCCCTTTCTTTTGCAATGGAGATGAAACAACTCTAAAGTTGATCAAGGTTGAATCATATATCCGAAATATACTACAATTGGTATTAATAACTATTTGTAATATAATGATCCAGAAACATAGGCTCATGAAATACTTCAATCGGTATTAATTTTCTTTAGTTCAGTTAGAAAAGTTTTGTTTGTAATCGATTTTAATTCATCTTCTTTCATTCAAAAATAATATATTATGAATTATATTCTTTAAAAACTATGCTTGTTTGTCTAATTTCTAATATAACTCAACATTTTGTTTATGCATAATATATGATCCGATATAAACATAATGCGTTAAATACACGTTCTTTATGTCTCTAAGTTATTGTTTGAATTTTATAATTTCTTTTCTAATATCTCTCAACAGCTAACATCCGGCGTTCAATGGTCAGCATTGATAACCAAGTGATATGTATCATATAATGTGTGTTGATGTGCTAAATACACCTCATTCTTACATATAAGAATGTATGTGTATATTTATTGTTTTAAGAACTAGGATGATCTTAATTCATGTAAAAATCATTTTTTGTATCATTTCTGAGATTTGCACCAATATCGTTGATATATCCCGCTATATCCCTGATATATCCATTTTCAGGTTGATCAATATAATACCAATATCGATATTCCAGACAAAATTAGGTCGATGGGGTGACCGATTGACTATGACTACTCGGTTAATAGTCAGTTGTTCGATTAATCGATCGATTTTTTTTGGACAACCTTCATTTTTTACTTTTTAAAGGCGAACTTAATCTAAGATGTTTAATGTTTGACTTGGATTAATTTTTTTCTTTCATTTCATTATGATAATATAGAAAATGTAATCAATTATGTAAAAATATAAATAGATATTATTTTATATTTAAAATAATAAAAAAATGTAAAACTGAGTAATTAAATCCGATTTGTCACATGACTGCCGATTAATCTTTAATCAGTGACCTGACTAATTGAAATATTGGCTACAACTTTTGCATGCTTGGATATTGATATTTCAAATCTTGTTAGATAGTAATTTGGGTTATATATACGCTTAGATTAAAAATATTGTATCTTTCTTAATAGTTTCTTTCCAATTTTCTTTAGTATTTCCCATCCTTACATGCTTGGCTCTTCTTTTAATTTCACAAATATTTGAATTAGGGGAATATATTTTTTTACACGTGTCTAAGCTGCCTAATGGAGTTCCCTTTTTCATTTAATTTTGTGATATACTAATATTTTGTCTGATATTCCAATTGTTTTTTATGACCCTAGATATATTGGAGTATCTTCGTCACAAGAACACAAAACATTACTGTCATATGCCTATAGTTAAGTGTCCAACACTTGTGCTAATCTCTATGATAATTATTTCTATATTTCAAAGATATCTTCTTATCACGAAGGATTTTACAAGTTCCCTTTACTTTAATCACACGATTAGTTTTCAAAGCAAGGCCTTCATTGATTCCTCTAACATGTTGAAAGGTTTTCATTAAAAAAACATGTTGAAAGGTGAAAACCCATTTATCAAATCATCCTTAAGTTTGCAATGTGTCTCAAGCTTTAAAGCCATCCTGCCTCTAACTTGCTTGTCGTTAAAGTTGCATTCTTGCTTCATGTTGACTCTTTATTGACTTGTCCCGTAAATTAATGCCATCTGCAACTAATGTGTTGCAACTAACATGTTGCAAGGCAGATTTCATTATATGCGCTTTGTTAATCCAGCTATTCAAGGTAAAACAGGTAAATGCTCATGGTTGATCCTCAACTATACTTGTACCAATGACTATTTTATCATAACAATAATATTTTTAGGCCACATGGCAATTGATGGGGGAAGCGGTGCGAAGTTGGGGGAAGGAACCCTTAGAGGAAGTGGTGCGGCTCTCGCATAAGGAGTCAGATGGGCTTGGGGGAAAGGTGAAGAAGGCCATCATCAGAGGGAGTCGCTATGAGGGAGAGGATGTCTATGAGAGTCATTTTAGTATCGAGAGGAGGGCCACCTTCAAATGGGATTACCCCTCAGGTTCGAGAGGATGTCCACCTTTAAAGGTGATTTGTTTGGTTCTACACCCAGGTGAGGGATGGAGTGTGTTGATGCGGTTGTGAGGTCCTCGGAGAACCTTGTCGGCGAAGACCATCTTCCGCGTTGGGAGGACGACCTTTGGACTTCAACCGACGGTTGTTAATGGCGAGTTGGAGGGGTTGTTGGCAGAGTCGAAGCTGCTTGAGAGATCGACGTCGATGGACGGAGGGCCAAGGGGGGTTTTTGGTCGGTGGAGCGTCGTCAACGACCGATGGAACTTGTAGTGGTGCCTCCGGTGGTCGCTTCAGCCTTGCCGCAACAATTGAGGCAAGATTCACATAAGGATTGAGCGATTTGTCTGCATGATTTGCGGGTGAAATCTCCGGATCTCGGGGGAGCAGACCCTTGTTTGAACCTGTCCCCCCTTTTCATCCATTTTTCGAATGAGATATTTTTGGTGGTGGGGTGACATCTGGGTCGCGTTGGATCTCGAGGCCATTTGGAGCTGAAGGGGGGTGGCATTCAGATCTGGGTCCTTCGACTTCTTTCTTTTCGGACCCGGGTTTTTTGAGGGGAGCAGCAGGGGGCCCTTCTTTGTTTGGGACCCAGAAGTGCATATGTTTTGACTCTGACCTTGTCTGAGCTGGGATGGAGTGATGTGATCAGGTCTCACTCCAAAGAAGGTAATGCTAGTTCTTGTGTGCGACTTGGTGAGAATGGTGGTGGGGTTGGAAATTCGTCCACTGGAGCTGCCCCACCTCTTAAGGAGGACAATGTTGGAGTGCGGTTGAATGTGAGTGAGGGATAGTTGAATGATGAGGGTGGATCTTTAGAGTTGGAGTGCTAAGGGTTGCTTCCTTGGCATGAAGTCAGAAGGTTGAGAGGTGAATCTTGGTTGCTGAGAAAGCTCACATGGAAAGGAGATCAACATTAAGAGAAGGTAGTCAGAGAGCTTGAGGGATCCGATCTTTTCTTTCTCACGCAAGCGAAGAAAACCAGAGGTGAGGCTGTGGTTGGGGCGGGAGTTGGAGGATCAAACTGTGGGGATATTGTGTCCTGATAGGGATGAAGACAAACCAAGCGTGCAAGTGGCGTTTTGGAGGAACCGGTTGGATCCTTGGGGCAGATTGATGATGACTTGAATGTTGCAGTTGACATTCACGTGCGGGTTGCGAAATGTCTTGGGTTTGTGATACCCACCGTTAACCCTCTGAATGAGTCATGAAGATTGTCAGTTGGAATTGTGAGGGGGTTGGGGGATTGAGGGAAGAGAAGTGTTGTTGGAAGTCTTTTGAGTTGTTTGGGTGCTGACATGGTGTTTTTGCAGGATTTGAAGATTGCGAATTGGGATTCATTTCTTTGGAGATCGTTGGGATGATATCGGCTGTTGGATCTCAGAGCGATCCCGACGATGGGGAATGTGGGTGGTGTGGTTCTCGCGTGGGATGGAGACATTCTTTTGGTCTTAGATGAAAGATTAGGTCGTAGATCTGTCTCTGTGTTGTTGGAGCACAAGTCTGGGACTGGCCATTTACTTATGCGTTCGGTGTACAGGGCTTCTGGGGTTGCACGTGACCCCATCCTCCTGGAGGAGTTGAGAGCGACGTAGGGATTTTCCGAGCATCCCTTGGCTTATCGGTGGTGAATTTAAATGTGATGTTGCTTGCCTTGGACCCGCTCGTGTGATCAAGGGGGGCGGAATCTGGGATCGGAAGACTTCATGGAATTCGTTGGGGAGATGATGTTGGGGATGTTGGATGCCACGAATGGGAGATTCACTTGACGTAACAGCTCATTGAGGTCTCATCTGGATCGTTTCCTGGTTTCTATGGAGTTGCTAGAAATGTTCCCTCTGTCCATGGCGAGGGCACTCCCTATATCGAGGTCGGATCGTACACCTATTTGTTGGGGGTTTGGGAGAGGGGATGATTCCTAGGTTGATGTTTAGGTTCGAAATAGCCTGGTTGCTGGATGAGGGGTTCAGAGAGATGGTTGTAGACTTTTGGAGATCCTTATGGGTGAAGAGTTCGACTGCAGAAAGATTGCATAGAAGATTATGAGTTTATGAGAGATGCTGATGAAGCACAAGAGAGAGGTACGCTAGAGCTGCAGTGAGCGTCGTGATAATGCTATGAAGGAGATTACTAGGTTGGATGGTGTAGCGGACGAGCGTGATCTTAACCAGAAAGAGCTGCAGGCGAGAGGTGAGCACAAAGAGTTGTAGTCGAGGACGATAAGTAGAAGGAGATGGAGTGGTATCGAAGAACTAAACAGAAATGGATAATGGATGGTGATGCGAACACGAAGTTCTTCCATATAGTGACGAGTGGAAGGAAAAAGAGAAATCTGATACACGACATACATGTGGAGGGGGAGAGGATTCAAGGGGATGGGGCGATATGTGAGTCCATTGTGAAGCACTTCGGGATTTCAGCAGGACATTGTCCTCTGGGGCCAAATGGTTCGGAAGGAAGGCCATGTTGTTGAGCATTGATCAACATGAGTTGCTTGATTCTGATTTCATAATGGAGGAAGTGCGTTGGGCAGTTTTTGATCTCAATGCAGATGGATGCTCAGGATAGGATGGCCTACCAATCTTTTTTACAGAGAATTTTGGGATGTGGTTGAGGAGGATATCATGGGGCTGATCTTGGAATTTATAGATGCAAACAGGAGCTTGGAGAAGAGCAACAGATCCATACTCTTCTTGCTCTCAAAGAAAGGTGTTGAGCGCGTAGACGGAGTTAGATCATTAGCATTGTCTAATGCTATTTATCTTATCATGGCTAAGATGCTGGCCAACCGACTCAGGGGTGTCCTGAATGCTCTTATTTTGCCCGTTCAGACAACTTTTATTCTGGGGCGTCAGTTGCTGGAAGGAGTGGTTTTGGCATCGGATATTGTGTCATATTAGAAGAGAAGAGGGGTAGCTGGTTTTCTATGGAAGGTTGATTTTTCAAAGGTGTATGATTGCATGGGATGGAAGTTTATTTGGACATCGTTGGTGCGGAAGGGCTTTCGGATGTCTGGATTGATTGGATGAAGATGTTCATTACCACTTCCTCGATTTCGATATTAGTTAATTAGAAACAAGAGGGGGTTTCTTCCACTCTCAGAGGGGGGTAAGGTAGGGGTGTCTCTTGGCTCCTCTTTTGTTAGGTCGCAGATGCGTTGGCTATAATGACATGACTTGTTGAAGATGGGAGGTTCTTTAGGGGCTATTCTAGGGAGGATCTTTCAGTTCGGTCTTGCAATATGCATATGGCACCATTTTCCTCATTTGGGGGGGGGGATGCAGGGCGGTCAGGGCAGTGCTAGATATTTTTGGTGAGTTGTCATGGTTGAAGGTTAATGGGGGCAAAATATGCCTTTGTCCCCTTTAACCTTTCTTCAAAGGAGGCGATGGCTTGTGTGGAGGTTCTGGGAGCAGGGCAGAAGAGCTTGCCTATCAATTATCTTGGCATGCAGTCGATGTGTGGGAGACTTAGGCAGATAGACTGGTTGCCAGTTGTTGAGAAGCTGGAGAAGTTGGCTGGTTGGAAAGCATCGTATCTCTCAAGGGGTGGGAAGTAAGTTCTAGTGGAGGTTGTTCTTTTAGCAATTCATGTTTCCCTCCTTTCCATGAGAAAGTTACATGTGGGCATTCATTAGAGATTGGAGTCATTGATGCGGCACTTCTTTTGGTCATCGTCCCCTGATGGTAAGGGAATTGCACTAGTGTATTGGTCATTGGTGACAACGTCAATCAAGGAGGGAGGACTTGGAGTGCTGCGAATTGGTTTTATGAACAAGGCATTGCTTGCAAAATGGGTGATGAGGTTCTGGGGAGATAGGCGTGATTTAATTTCTAGATCGGTGAGATCTATCTATGAGAAAAGCCCTAAATGTCAGTTTCAGTCACCATTTCGGTGACCGACCGAAATTTCGGTCACTTTTTGTACTACGACCCCCATATTTCGGCCATTTCGGTTGAATTTCGATTTCGACAGAATATCGATATTCGACAGAAATTCGACCGAATTTCGCTGAAATTTGAAGCCATGTCTATGAGGTGTCGCCCGGCCTGTGTGCTCGAGTTGAGGTTACGGCTTTACTGACCACATTTTGGAGGGGTGCGCGCTCGATCATGCCGATGTTGTTGGACTCGTCGTGACCAATTTTGGGGGATGATTGAGGCTTTTGTTTCTGGTTAGACGACTGGCCCGAGGAAGGTGCCCTTGTGATTTATATCTCAGATTTTTCGGTCTAGCAGTGGACACGTAAGAAAGCATTGCCAATGTTTGGTCCGATGGTTCTTGTACGCCTACTTTTGTGATTGAGCTCTCAGATCAGAGGGTGGAGGAGTTCATTCGTCTCTCAGACATGTTGGCGAGGCTAGAGGTGCCGTCTGAAGGGAGAGATTCGTGGTGCTGGAGAGATGGGGCCTTCGCAGTTAAGAAAGCATACAAGGTGATTTCTTCTCCGACTACATCAGATGATGCGAAGATTTCTTGGGATTATGCTAGGATCTGGGGGTGGAAGATCCCTACAAGGTTAAGGTGTTCCTATGGCTGTTGAGAAGAGAGCGAGTTATGACATGTACAAGGTGAGTCGGGATTTTTCCCGAAGCTAAACATAGATGTAGAAGGTGTGGTGTAGTGCAGGGGACGTTGATCATCTTTCTTTCAGTACCCTAGCTACTTGAGCCGGATGAGAAGAAACCCTCACGTCCGATTTGAAGGTGGGGATCCCATAGGAACCTATCCCGATTTTTCTTTTGCTAGGCCCATAACTCAAGAATGGTTTATTCGAATATGAAATCTAACTTACAACATCATGCTTTTTTTGACGTTTTGAGACATTTCAAAATCGAGAAATCTCGACCGGAGCAGGTGCTGTCAGAGAGCAGTTAGCCGATTTGGATTTGTGAATTCTTCTTTTCGGGCTTGATTAGTAGATATTTGTCAAGATCTGTAGAGGGACGGGTAAAAGTCTGCGCAATGGCTTGCGCAATTTGGCTAGCCAGAAATAATATTGTTTTTGAGGGAGTGAGATTTTATTTTGAGAATATACTTGGACATCCCACCAGTTCTAAAAAAACTATACTTGTATTGAACTGGTATCCTCTAGACATATAATAAAATATAATTAAACATTTCGTATAAAGTATATTATGATATATGATAAATATCGGTGTTCTACTTATTATGGCCCTGAATAGAGAAGTTCTACTGTAAGACTTTTTTATTTGTACTGATATCATTTCACCTAATTGTCTAAATATAAAGGTGTTAACTTTTCTATTTAAGGGTTGAAATATTCTTACCTTTTGAAGTTTATGTTACAAGTGTCGACTTTAACCAATGAATATGTTAGATGCAGACACCTAAAGACCAAGTTTGTTCTTGTAACCTCCTTTTGGCCAGGTAATGGCCAGCATCCTCAAGGCGAGCAAGTGATTGAGTGCTAATGTTAAAAAGTTTATCTATATCATCAAAGTCCGAAAGAGATATATTGGAAATATATCAGTTGTATATGTGAACAGCAATAGAAGTCCAGGAATGGCTCAAAAAGTTGTTATCTCGTGAATTAATGTTCCTAAATTTCTTGGATCCATAAATTGGATACTAATGCACTCTTATATGCATGAAAGAGGTGTATTTTGAAAATTAATAGTAGATAAATTGTATACTACCATACATAATAGCTCGAAAGATATCAGAAGGCAAACAAACAAACACAAGATCGAGAGAGAGTACATATTGCATTATAACCACACATTCTTGAAAAAGATGCACTTAAATTAATAAAAAGTAAAATATTACATGAACTAACGATGATGATGGCCAATCCATACAACCTCTTATATCTTGGTGTGGTTCGTGCCGCTTTAAAGCCTCTATGTATTCAAAATGTCGATAGTCTTCCATGTTATATAATACAGAGCTTTGTAGTCCATCATGTGTTGCTTATAATCTTATTCATCCTCATTTTAAGGATTCCTATGAGAGTATAAGCTACGAAATGTTGAAATAGTTATCACGGGTGGCGCAACATAAACAAATAGCTTAGGAATCTCATGATATTGATGGAGCAGTGGATGATTGCAAAGGTGGTAGGGGTGCTCATTTAGGGGGTATTGCCGAGTAAAAATTAGGAAAGAATCCTTAACTATCGTAAAATAACTTGCCTCATATGGGATTAGGAGTACGTAGTATCATTACCTTGATAGCTTTGACTACCATAATCATACCCTTAGCTATAAGATGGGGGAGTTTACTGCGAACATGCAAGCATTCATGGTATATACTATAGGATTTTTCTTTATATTAAGATCCATATCCATTAAAAGGTTTTGATATCATCTCAATAATTTGACTTTCCGCATACATCTCATACTCAATGAACTGTTTGAAGATATCAGATCTTCCATGAAGCATAGCTTTTATAGTTGTGATACTTTTCATACTCTGTTGGCATTGCAAGACTTGGACTTGCCGCAGCTTGCCCATGCGCAATTGGATATTGTTCTACAATTTCTCGACACATTCATAGTTCTTCGGTGTATTGCTTATCATGTGATACACTAACACTCCTAGAATATGCTTGTCTGCTACAATCATTTAAAACATAAAACATATGCATCATCGTCACCACTGCTTTCAATTTGATTTTGACGTAGAGATAGAAAATTCATCTTCGTCACTTCCAATGCCCTTGCTTGCAGTGGGTATAATGGGGACATCAATGTTGAGTGCTTAATTATAAACCCTAACCGTCGACTCCTTTTGTAACCCTAACCCTAGGACTCCATCTATATAAGGAGCCCTAGGATTCTCATTCTATTTGAGGAATATTCATTCTAAATTTAAACTTGGTATCATAGCGGTTATCCACCTCTCCCATCTCCACCTGCATGGCATCAAATTTTGTTGAAATTCGATCGAATTTCGATTTCGACGAGTGATCGAAATTCGATCGAAATGGTCGACATTCAACCTTTAGAGTTGCCAATAGAAGTGTTGGTGACTGAAATGGTTGAAATTTTAATTGAAATTTTGTTTCGATCGGTCACTGATATGCTAACTGAAATCGATGTTTATGGCCTTGCCCGCACATGGCCCACCTCTCTTTATATCGACGTTGTCGTGGATGATAAAGAGATGGACATGAGAAGATACAAAGAATTGGTGGGAAAGCTACTGTATGTTACCATCATTAGACCAGACATCTCTTTTGCAGTCAACCGGGTCAGTCAATTTATGGAGCAACCCAGACAGGTACATATGGATGTTGTCCATATGATCTTGAGGTACTTGAAGTCATCCCCGGGTGCATGATTGTTGTTCAGAAAAGGGACAACTCTCACTATCACAGCTTGTGCAGAAACAGACTACGCATGTTGTCCTAAGGATGGGAAGTCTACCTCAAGTTTTGCTGTATTTGCTTGTGGCTCTTTACTGTCATGGATGATGGAAGAGCAAGAAGCAACGCGTGATCACCAGGTCTAGTGTTGAATCATAAAATAGAGATGTCACAAGGGAGCACATAGATGATGTGGGTCTGAGCTGTTTTAGCTGATTTAAATATTGGTGTGCCACTTCTTATGCAATTACAGTGTGATAAGCAGGCAACCTTATTCATTGTCAATAATCTTGCTTTTCATGAGAGAACTAAACACATTGAAGCAGATTGTCACTATACACGGGATATGATTCGGAAAGGCTTTATTTCTACTTCTCATGTAAGCTCAAGGGAACAAAATGCAAACATTTTCACCAAGGCCTTACTCAGAGGACGCTTTCAGAAGTGTACATCCAAGCTGAGCATGATTGACATCTATGCTCCATCTTGAGGGGGAGTGTAGACTTCCTCCATTAGTTTAATTTCTCTTGTTTTTCCTTAATACATTGGTTGAACCCATCTTTTTGAAAGCTGGTTGACTGCTGGACTGCAATTGAACCTGTCTCTAGTGCATCCGAGAACTTTGGATATTTACTCTAGGAAAACTATGTTATTTGAAAGTGAATTCATGACATTGACTTCCAATATGTGTGCATAATATTGGGTGTGTGCGCTCATTCCAAGTGTGAATTTACTATATGTATCTGATAAATAGGTTATGTATATTTAATATATAGGTAAATAAGTGTGATCATATGTATATCTTGCATTTGCGATGCATGTTAATTATCCGGTTTAAGGACTTCATTATCTGGTTTAACTAGGTTAACTCAATGGTCCAACATGGTGGAACCCATCTGGTACAATTTTCTGGTTAAAAGCAGTGTTTAGGAAATCGGCCGAGTATACCGCATACTCGGCTGTATACTCGTATTCAGTAGCCTTGGCGCACGGAGTATGGTCAAATCGTCATCTAGGCGGGTCAGGCCGCATACTCGGCCGAGTATGCGGTATATGCGGCCGTTTATGCGGCCGATTTTCGAATAAACTTTTTTAAAACCTTAACCTAAATTCAGACATCCGACTTAACGCTCTTTCAATTGATGTTTTTGCTCACTTGACTCTATTATCCCAATAGTTTTGTTCCTTGTACCTTCAATTCTTTATTATTATAATCAAGAATATAATATTTAGAGGTTATTAACATGATATTAAAAATTTATTTATATTTTTAATAATAAAAAATACCAAACCGCATAAAACTGCATACTCCCCGCATACTCTCCCGCATACCGCATACTCTCTATGCAGTGACCCCTCCGACTGAATACCGCATACCGCCTTCCTGAACATTGGTTAAAAGTCTGGTTTAGTTCTCCAAACGTGACCAAGGAGTGTCAGTACTGAGGCTATTCAGTGAGGGGTATTAGAACTCTTTTGCACCTTGCACTTCATTAGATTGTGCTTCTTGCTTCATGTTATATAATACAACTATCATTTACATTTGCTGATAGAAAAATGCCGCTCTGCTAAATAGGTGCTATTTGACTGTTGGGCTGGTTTTGGCCGGTTTGACTAAAAACTCCCAGTTGCCCTTTCCATGGTTCTCTTTATTAGGGATGGGATCAGCTGGTTAGATCAGGTTTGGATTTTCAATAGTTCAACAATCGCAGAACTCTTTAACTGTGATCCTCACATTGAGAGTTGGGGTTGCATTGATGTCAAGGTTCATAAATGTGGTACATGGCTTCGTTTGGACAGGTCGCTGCATTATGTGATATGCGAGGGAATACGCGGTTTTGTGCGGTTTTACTTTTTAAATTTAAAATGAATTGTAATTCATTAGTAATGGTTCATTTTTAGTTACATCAGCTTTTTTTAAAATCCAATATAAAATGTAGCCGAACATGCATATTTTAACATAAGTTTCATAATAAAATCATAAAATATGGTAAGCATTAATATCTTTAATTCTTTCAAAAATATCTCCTTAATACACGTAAAAATAGTCGGATCTTTCAACATGGATTTGACAAGAACCTATGAACCGACCTACTTAAATTGGGAGAAGGTTTTGCCATTTTATACAGGTTATAAAAACTAATAGTAAAAATTGATTAGTTATTATAACAAGTAGATGTTAAATTCTAAATTATATATTGACTATATCTGAAGTGCAGACCGAATATGCAGTGTATGCGGTCTAATATTTGGCTATACAAACAGAACATGCATCCTAGATCGTATAATATCTGGCATGGAGAATGCGGTTGGCTTACCTATCTCAGAGGCATATGCTGCCCTGCATATGCAGTTCATGTGGCTTCATTTTTTCACACCGACTTTTGTAGTTATAAGATGTATTCAATTTTTTTCATATCTAGGAAATAAATTTTGATGTGAGTTTATAGCGATGTTGAGTGCTTAATGTTGAGTGCTTAATTATAAACCCTAACCGTCGACTCCTTTTGTAACCCTAACCCTAGGACTCCATCTATATAAGGAGCCCTAGGATTCTCATTCTATTTGAGGAATATTCATTCTAAATTTAAACTTGGTATCATAGCGGTTATCCACCTCTCCCATCTCCACCTGCATGGCATCAAATTTTGTTGAAATTCGATCGAATTTCGATTTCGACGAGTGATCGAAATTCGATCGAAATGGTCGACATTCAACCTTTAGAGTTGCCAGTAGAAGTGTTGGTGACTGAAATGGTTGAAATTTTAATTGAAATTTTGTTTCGATCGGTCACTGATATGCTAACTGAAATCGATGTTTATGACCTTGCCCGCACATGGCCCACCTCTCTTTATATCGACATTGTCGTGGATGATAAAGAGATGGACATGAGAAGATACAAAGAATTGGTGGGAAAGCTACTGTATGTTACCATCATTAGACCAGACATCTCTTTTGCGGTCAATCGGGCCAGTCAATTTATGGAGCAACCCAGACAGGTACATATGGATGCTGTCCATATGATCTTGAGGTACTTGAAGTCATCCCCGGGTGCATGATTGTTGTTCAAAAAAGGGACAACTCTCACTATCACAGCTTGTGCAGAAACAGACTACGCATGTTGTCCTAAGGATGGGAAGTCTACCTCAGGTTTTGCTGTATTTGCTTGTGGCTCTTTACTGTCCTGGAAGAGCAAGAAGCAACGCGTGATTGCCAGGTCTAGTGTTGAATCATAAAATAGAGATGTCACAAGGGAGCACATAGATGATGTGGGTCTGAGCTGTTTTAGCTGATTTAAACATTGATGTGCCACTTCCTATGCAATTACAGTGTGATAAGCAGGCAACCTTATTCATTGTCAATAATCTTGCTTTTCATGAGAGAACTAAACACATTGAAGCAGATTGTCACTATACACGGGATATGATTCAGAAAGGCTTTATTTCTACTTCTCATGTAAGCTCAAGGGAACAAAATGCGAACATTTTCAACAAGGCCTTACTCAGAGGACGCTTTCAGAAGTGTACATCCAAGCTGAGCATGATTGACATCTATGCTCCGTCTTGAGGGGGAGTGTAGACTTCCTCCATTAGTTTAATTTCTCTTGTTTTTCCTCAATACATTGGTTGAACCCATCTTTTTGAAAGCTGGTTGACTGCTGGACTGCAATTGAACCTGTCTAGTGCTTCCGAGAACTTTGGATATTTACTCTAGAAAAAATATGTTATTTGGAAGTGAATTCATGACATTGACTTCCAATATGTGTGCATAATATTGGGTGTGTGCGCTCATTCCAAATGTGAATCATATGTATCTGATAAATAGGTTATGTATATTTAATATATAGGTAAATAAGTGTGATCATATGTATATCTTGCATTTGATGCATGTTAATTATCCGGTTTAAGGACTTCATTATCTGGTTTAACTAGGTTAACTCAATGGTCCAACATGGTGGAACCCATCTGGTACAATTTTCTGGTTAAAAGTCTGGTTTAGTTCTCCAAACGTGACCAAGGAGTGTCAGTACTGAGGCTATTCAGTGAGGGGTATTAGAAGTCTTTTGCACCTTGTACTTCATTAGATTGTGCTTCTTGCTTCATGTTATATAATACAACTATCATTTACATTTGCTGATAGAAAAATGCCGCTAGGCTAAATAGGTGCTAAGAGTCCATTGTGGTGGATCCTGCCATGGGAGATTTGACTGTTGGGCTGGTTTTGGCCGGTTTGACTAAAAACTCCCAGTTGCCCTTTCCATGGTTCTCTTTATTAGGGATGGGATCAGCTGGTTAGATCAGTTTTGGATTTTCAATAGTTCAACAATTGCAGAACTCTTTAACTGTGATCCTCAGATTGAGAGTTGGGGTTGCATTGATGTCAAGGTTCATAAATGTGGTACATGGATTCGTTTGGACAGGTCGCTGCATTATGTGATATGCGAGGGAATATGTGGTTTTGTGCGGTTTTACTTTTTAAATTTAAAATGAATTGTAATTCATTAGTAATGGTTCATTTTTAGTTACATCAGCTTTTTTTTAAGATTCAATATAAAATGTAGCCGAACATGCATATTTTAACATAAGTTTCATAATAAAATCATAAAATATGGTAAGCATTAATATCTTTAATTCTTTCAAAAATATCTCCTTAATACACGTAAAAATAGTCGGATCTTTCAACATGGATTTGACAAGAACCTATGAACCGACCTACTTAAATTGGGAGAAGGCTTTGCCATTTTATACAGGTTATAAAAACTAATAGTAAAAATTGATTAGTTATTATAACAAGTAGATGTTAAATTCTAAATTATATATTGACTATATCTGAAGTGCAGACCGAATATGCAGTGTATGCGGTCTAATATTTGGCTATACAAGCAGAACATGCATCCTAGATCGTATAATATCTGGCATGGAGAATGCGGTTGGCTTACCTATCTCAGAGGCATATGCTGCCCTGCATATGCAGTTCATGTGGCTTCATTTTTTCACACCTGACTGTTGTAGTTATAAGATGTATTCAATTTTTTTCATATCTAGGAAATAAATTTTGATGTGAGTTTATAGCGATCAGTGGTGCAATTTGTTGCCGGAAATAATTTCAGGAATCTGAATATGTATTAGTTCAGAAATTTTAGAGACCAATAACATTATAAACTATATTGGTACAGAGAAAATCCCATTGGAAACTTCTAAGACCATCGGTGGGCGAAATTTCCCATGGGTTTCTTTTGTCGAACTTTCCGCCTTCCAACAGGCAAGATATGGTTATCCCTGCGAAAGATATCGTTAGGTTTTATTATACTACAATTACCTCTGTCCCAAAATAAATGATTTAAAAATATCTGACGGAGATCATGCTGCAAAGTTCTGCTGTTGCTTCTTTTCCTTGCCTGTCCCGGTATTCTTTATTTTCTTCCACGGTTTTCAATGATCAGCCTCCCGGCTGCAGCATTAATATTTTATTTCCCAACTCTTCTCAATACTTGCTGTTGCAGGATATATCAAAACCCAGCATTGCTCAAGGCAGCCTCTGTGGCCTTTTGGACTTCTTGCCGTGCCATATCCAAATTGTTTTGAGCTGACTGTTAATCACTGCTACAAGTTCTGTTTCCAGATACTGATCTCGTGTATTCTCTACAAAAGAAAAGGGGTGCAATCGTGGTCACAGTACGAGTCATGTACACAACTGGAAATCCTCACCGTACCACGTCTACTGTTATGGTTGACTCTTTCCATTTGGTGAAAAATGTGCATTCTCACCTCTGTATTTCTATGTATATATCACAGAATTAATGCAGACCTAGAGTCGGCAGTTTGATTATCCCTGTAAGCATTTTGCAGTTCAGTGGGACGCATCTCTTTCATCTTTCTCATCTGTATGGTATAAAACTCCAGTTGCTTGTCTATGACCATGACCCTTACTATTGCGGTCGTTCTTGTTCACGATTGCAGAGATGATGAACTTTTATTGAAATCGTACTTTGCTAGTCTCCAAAGAAGTCCCCTGTAATGCAATCTGTTCAGGTCGAGGACAACTTTTCCATCTTCACCTGGTAAAGATTTGTTTTGGTACTATTCCTCGATTATAACCAGCCGACAATTATTTCTGTTTTATCTGCATTGAGGGCGCTTCCATGCAAGCTAAGGCACTGGCCCTTCTGGTTGGTCGCCCTCGCCCATTTCCATCTTGTTTAAGAATTCTCTTGCTGCAATTTCTTAATGGAGTTAAGCCATCCTTTTCATGAACACAATGTTTGAAATCCTTTATTTTGATATGGCCTAATGATTATAAGAATCAACCATTTTCCTGTGTTAAATGCAATCAGCTAAATGGATTCACCGTCCTCTAGTTGGCATATCCTGGGCTAATTTATGAAGATGGCAATACATGGAAGTCTTATCATCTACGTGTGATTCACGTGTTTTTCTGCTGATCAGGAGACGGTTTTTGTTTGGTAAGGTTGTTAATAAGCTAGGATGTGGTTTGAGGGACGAGAAATAAATAAGCATTGTAAGACTGAAAATTGATGGTGACTTTTATGATCATGATACCATTTTCTTGGTGTGGGATGCTGTTTTTAACTTATTATGAGATAGCACTCATTTGAATATTATGCATCCTATTAGTCAACCAAACGGCCCATTCTGTTGCCCCTTTCAACTAACAAAGATAAGTATTTCTAAGCAATCAACACACGAAAAAGTTCTCATTGATCATCAAATCGTGGTTCAATCTATGAACTGACTGATATCATTTTCCAGTAAGCAGTAGCACATTCCCTGGAGTTAGAGCTGGTCATCGTTAACTAGTCCCTCAACCACAGGCTGTCCCAAATATTTTGGTAATTGATGTAAAACAAATCCCGATCATACGATATCATTCCATTGGAAACGAACTGTGAAATCCAGAACCTCTTGAAGGCTCAAGAGAGCGGGGAAGGAGCAAGTCATAGAGGGACCCACTCGATCTGAGTCGAGACTCGGTCTATGATCTTGGTTTCTATGATTTGTATGGGATTAACACCACCTCGCTGATCAAATTCTTGATGAAAATCAACTTTAATAATGAGAAATGCATATTTAACGATATTTTTCATGGTGAAGCCGACGATGATAGGTGGACTTGGTAATTGGTCTTTTCCGATTTTGATAGATGTAGCTGACATGGCATTTCATGCCTTTACTTCTCTCTCTTATTATAGATAGCCTCCATTTACAGCTCTTCTGATCCTCCAGCTAGCTCACAGGGAGTTGACAGTTTATGATCTTTCACATTTTTTTGTATAGTTGGGAATGAATCTAGCATAATAGTTAATCTTGCTTTGGCTTTTATACAAGCTTCTTAGTCAGCGACTATATGGCCCTCGCTTCGCCTGCATACTTAGAGTAGCTTCGACCACCTTGTGCAAATAGCTTGGGTCAAATGCTGAGTGAGGTAGCATTGCGGGAAGGAGTCAGAGGCTTTCCCACTGTTAGCTCATGTTGATGACGATCCCCTTAACCCCTTCTTTGCCTGAGATTTTTATCACTGACCTCTTATCTTTTAGTATTGGTCGAAGAGTGTGGATCAATAGCTCAAAGATTGGTTAAATACTTGATCTTTGTATCCAGATTCAACTCTCTTAGGCACCTTTATTAGCTCTTGATTCACTTATTGAATTGACTCTGCCTCAAAGTATCCTCACGTGCGACCTAGCAGCCTACTAATAATGGGGTAGAAAACATAGCATGTCACAACAAAGGATTCATGGCCAATTCTTGTTCCAAAAACCGACCTCTACGAATATGTGGCTTTTGTTGACAGCAGGGATGTAAATGGTCGGATAATGATATAGGTGTTATCATATGATTTTCTATTTTGAGATATGAATAAGGAGATTGATATTTACGCATATGAAAATCCTTACCATATCATTATAAAATGGACACTAGATCGATATAAATAATATTAGAAATACTTTATAAATTAGCTTACATACGCATGTATTGGATGTTATTTCTAGCAACAGGAGCAAATATGGTGAAAGAACGTAAAAATTATGTTATTTATTGTTAAAAATAATCCACAACTACATTCATATGTGAAAATAGATATACAAATAAGGATACATATATTTGCAGATATCAAAGTAATCTACATATTTGCACCCCATTTAGAATGAATACATATGTGAATGTCAAACACGGTAAAAACAGATATGATATGAATCTAATACGAATATATCAATATCACTTTGCACCCCTAATCAGCATGTTAAGAAACCATCAGCTCATCTTTAAGCTTATTTGTAAGGACGTCCATAATATTTTTATATTGCAGATGTGCTCCCCTTCAATAAGAAGGGCCCGTCTTGATGTCCATGAGGCACTCCAAGGAATCTTTTGTTATCATTGTATCATCTTTAAAGTGGCCACATATAAAAATGTTTGGTAATGCAAAAATAGAAAAAAAAAAGATTAATTTGATAATGCAAACATGTCACTCGAATAGAATTTGTACAGATTAGGTTTTTTAGAAAAAATTAAAAATTCTCTTAACCATAAACTCTCCACGAGATTCCCCTCCAATAATAGACAACGACATGCTTAGCACTAAGTGCCGTCACCTCTTGCACTTCCATTGGCAGCTGCTAACAAGATATTTATTTCATAATAAGTGTATTTATTTCTCACCACCAATCCTTCTAGATGTAGAATAGACATCATTTTATTTATTTATTTATCCTCCTGCAAACAATGTTGGCTGCTCATTTCTCACCACATAATCAATAACGGCTGCCATTTATCTAATATTTTATTACTTCATATGTAAAAAAAGGAGACTTTATACAAGAATCAACTCTCTCTAAGATGGACATATCAACCACTTTATCACCTCTTATTCTTTCATTGCACCTCAAACCAACCAAGCAAAAAAAGTTACTTTGTTTTCTCGCTCTACTCTTCGCATCAGCCTCAGAGGCTAATGCCACTAGTTAGCAAATTATGAAACTTCTTTAGAATTTTCGTCGACCCCGCTGGCGTGTCAATCAATAACCTTCCCCCTTTTGATAGTGAAAAGGGTTGTTAGCTCTAGTTTTGCTGGGTAGCGGATTAATCGAGCATATCTTCTGATGAAAGCACTATCTATCTACTTCGATGTGGACCTTGAAATACATGTATGATCCTCTCCTATGTAGGGCCTACCAACCATTCCTAGGATCACATGAACAATGCATGTGATGTGGACCTTGAATCTATCTAATTTGATGTCCTCCTAAGATTTGCTTGTCAGGTTGTTATTCTACTTTTCTTGCATTCTGGTCCTGAAATTATTATTTTGTTTTCAACCCTTTATACATAATATTTTCTCATTCCATTTTTGAAGGGGTTGTACTAATTACCCCTACAACGGTGAATCTTTTAGTTAACTTTTTATGCACATTTAATTTAAATTGATTTTAGTTTCTTAGTAGATTTAATCCAACGAATTGCTAAAATTATTGGATTAGAGTAAATTACACAAAGGTCCTACACCCAACATTTAAAAAGCAACAATGCAGCAC
This sequence comes from Ottelia alismoides, assembly GCA_037367405.1. Classification (NCBI taxonomy): domain Eukaryota; kingdom Viridiplantae; phylum Streptophyta; class Magnoliopsida; order Alismatales; family Hydrocharitaceae; genus Ottelia; species Ottelia alismoides. The sequence goes on along the minus strand of JAZKJV010000835.1, from coordinate 222,474 downwards.
TTGTCTTTAAGATTGGCTCGATTTGGTTTTGACTTAGTGCGAATTAAGGTTAGAAAAACAAAAAAGAACAACTACATTTTAGTAGTACTGGACCATATTACATAAATGATAAATATCAAAGTACCACATTGATGCTTTTAAAAGTTGGGTACGACATTGAAAGTGTTTGTATAATTCAGAGATTTTTATGTAATTTACTCAAGGTAATATACGTCGAACTAGGACTTGATTTTTGGGCCTCTAATAACTATTTAGGATACATATACACTAGCACAATTTCACTAAAAATAGTTGAGTTTTCAGTCGCGAAAAAATATTTCCTTGTTCCATTCTTTGATTTTCCTAGCCCATTTTTTCAAAAATAAAAGTAATACGATATCCATTAGATACAACTATTTCCCATAGTTTTTCTATCCAAAATTATTATTGTTTGCTAGATTTAATTCTAGTATATAGTACAATATTTTTAGTAATCAAGGAAAATATATAATATATTGCTTAAAAATAAAAAATAGTGAAAAACTTGCAAAAATTCACAAAATTTAAAAAAAAAAACTTAAAATGATATCTATTTTGTAAATATTTAATTATTTTATCATGTAAAAAATTTCCTATAAAAATCTGTTATAGTACACCTAACCATATATAAGGCCTTTACGGTCATATATTTTCTATATAAGAAAATTTATTTCAAAATCCCTTATTTAAAAATCACTTAAATTATGTAATTCCTTATAAAAATAAAAAACACTGTAAAATATAGAAAACCTAAAAAATATTTTTATTCTTCTTTTTGTAATTGTTTCATCTTTATAAAAAAATAAAAATCCCTTTTTATATACATACTTTAAACTTTTTTAGATTTTTTAAGAATCAACTAAATAAAGATGACATGTTTTCAAAGAGAATATTTTTGACATTTTTATGCAAATAATGATAGGGAATGCAGAATGCCGATTATAAGGTCAAATTAGCCTATGATGGAAACTATAAATTAGTATGAAAATTAACTTAAAAATCTAGAAGACTAATTTTCTTTAATTATTTATGCTATAACACACCCGAAAATTCCCTTGCTAATAATGTGAAATTAATGTTGTGTTCATTACAGGCAAGCAAATTCGGATCAATCAAAACGACCACCAAATTAAACTTTCAATCAAATGCTAGATACTAGGTTTTCGAGGAGAATATTTTTGGCATTTTTTTACATGCAAATAATGATGATATGCAAATGTCGAATACCAATGTTAAGGTCAAATTAGCATGCGATAAAATTCCAAATTAATATGCAAATTAACTTGAAAATCCAAAATGTTATTTTCTGCAATTATTCATACAATGATGAATCCATAACATATTTTTTTATTTTTCTGATGTAAAATGTTTGCATGAAAATGGATACTTTTAGGGGTTTTTTGTAATTTTCATATAAATGATGTGCAAAATTTATGAAAATTTAATAATAAGTTAATTATAATGAAATTAAACTCAAAATTTTGGAATTTTTCTAGTGTAAAATGCTTTTTTATGAATTAAATAAATAGATAGTGTGATTCTAAATAAATTAATTTTATTAAATAGTAAACCTAATTAATTTCCGGATCTAAAATTATCCTCGACATCCTAATTAGGATATATCTAGGAAAAATTCTAACTCATAAAATTACCAAGTGTACAGAGAATTAAAATTTAATTACTTGAACTATACAATTTATTTGACCCTAAATATGCACACAAATTGAACAATTTTTGGGCACATTTTAGAACATAATTAATCAATAAAATGTGATTTTTCAGAAATTTTTTGAGTAGTAGTGGATTTATTATGAATTTGCAACACAGACAGGGGCAAAATATGACAATTTTACCACAACAAATATGATAAATCAATCAATGCTCATAAAAATCACATTAATTATCCACGAGATAGAGAATTAAATGCTCTACAATATGCAATTCTTGAAATTAAAAACACTTGCAAACTGATTGTTCAAATTAAAGTAGCAACATAGGGGGCAAAATGCAATTAGGAGAAATAAAATTAAAAGAAGAAATCATGCTTATTTAATTATCTAGACATCCACGGGTGTTCTCGCAAATTATCATGACGCACATGAGTCGCGCATGCTATATGATGAAGAGGGTTCTTTCTCAAATTCCTGGAAGCTCGGTGGTCCTAATGCAAATCTTTCCTGCCCCCATGTGTGGCTCATGTGTAGGAGAAGTTTCGAGTGACGGCGTGGGAAAAGGTTCGGGCAGCCGAGGCCATGCAGTTGGCCATGGAGGCTCGGGCACATCCGAGGGTGTGGGCTCGAGTGGAGATACGTGGTGATCGACGGTTTCAACAACTAAGTAGTAGCTGTCGCTCGATCAAAATCGAGTGGCTACTGCTCTCCTAGACCAGTGGTCAGTGAGCGCGACTGGAGAGGGTGATGGCATGGTTGCAGGTGGCCGACGACGGAGTAGTGTGAAGTGAGGCAGAGAGGAGCTGAGATGGTGCAGACAGTGAATGCAAACACTGGAGCGATTAGGCGATGACGGAGGTGGATCGGTAGGCATCGAATGGAGGTGTTGACGAAGGAGAGGTGAAAGATGTAACAGAGGAAGGAGCGAGGGTGAGGTGACCGGAAGCGCAAAGGTGAAGGCGGGGGATGATGCGATGTGTGGCGGAGAGGGGAAGAACAGAGTAGAAACAGTAGAGGAGGAGGAGGAGGAAAAAGAAGAAGAAGCAGAAGAATAAGAAGAAGAATACTACTTGAGAGTGGGGGGGGGGGGGTTCGCCTGGGGAGGGCTGTAGGTCGAGATCCAGGAGTCTTCTCTCGACTTCACGACGACGAAGGAGCTTGAGCAGCTACAAGGTAGGCGACCGCGGCAGGAGGTGGCAACCTCTTGGATCTCGTTGGGAGAAGGAGGGTCGTCGATCGACGAGGAGTTCCTCAACTGTCACCTAAGGTGGTCAGAGCTCGCTCCCTCTTCATGGAAAATGGCGGATAATGATACGATGACGAGGTGGAGGGGTTTTGATGGGGTCGATTAGAGATCTTCATCGAGGAAGACGGAGAGGTGGTTGTCGTAGAGGAGCGAGGGAGGTGGAGCGAGAGAATAGGAGCGACAAAGGGATCATGCAGCGGAGAGGTGGAGGAAGCATGCGATGATTGGGCGAGGGAGGCAGAGCATGGGGGGGGGGGTCTATCGGGAAGGGCAGAGGTGAGGAGGATAAGCCGCACCATCCGATGGGGGCTCATCGGCGGGGCCAGGATGGTGTCACGTGGTGGCTCCAAGAGCGACCACGTAGCTGGAGGAAATAATAAAAGAAAATAAAGTTAAATTAAACAATAAAATAAAAATGAAATAAAGGGGGTAAAGGGGGCGACATGCGACGGCTCCAGGAGCTGCCATACGTCGCTCCCAGAAAATTTAGAAAAGAATCAGAAGAAAAATAAATAAAATAGAAAACAAGCTCAAATTAAAAAGTAGTCCCCAAGAAAGTTGTTCGTCTTGACGAGCTCTACAACTTTCGTGAAGGAATCAAAATCAAATAAATCATATGTACAAAAAGTATTTTTAGTGGTATTCTATAGATATAAAATACATGTATTTTTACATTTTGCATTTTTTGCATTTTAAAAATAATATAAAATTTAAAATAAATACAAATAAAATATAAAATAAATATTTACATATTAATCTAAATGTTTTGGTATTTAAATAATTAAGGAAATAAAGAAATAAAATAAGAGAAACGTATATACATACTTTATATGCCGACTTAGAATGATTTATTTGCTTTGATTTTTAATTCAATTTTTATTTGTATTATTACACATTTTATTAAAACATTAATCAAAGAAAATAAATGAAAAGTAAATAAATAAAAAATAGTTATTTTTTGTACATAAAAAAGTAAGGTCAATTCAATCAATATATAATATACAACGAGGGAGCAAAACCCAAATTTCGCATATGAACTGTGATTCTTTTGAATTTGGTTTGTTTTGTAGATAATTGAATGTACATTAATTCGAAAGTGAGTACGGGTCCATAGGAGACTGTATGGGAGAGATATTCACATTTACAATTTTTTTGTCTCTGAACTAAGGTTTGGGTTTATTGTGCATATATACAAGTTAGTATTTTTTGTGTTTTCCCTTGATTAATGTTAATGTGTACACAATAAAGTTGACTTTATTTTATTTGGAGTTAGTGAAAATAAATAAAAATAGGGCAAGTTGTGGTAATATACATGTGATAATGTATAATATTTTTGGACTTCTTATTTAATGCAATTATACATGCTAAAATATGAATCTTATTTACAAATGTATGAATGGTAGAAATATAATTTAAATGAATAAATGTAATTAATTACTTGAGAACAAAAGCACTATTTTCAACTTTTAAAGTGACGAATCACATATTCATTACTGAGCTTCGCTACCTTCTTCCCGACCACTCTCATATTCTCTTAATCTCTCTATCAAAGTTTGGAGGAACTTAGTTATGGAATGTATGAGTTGAGAATATGGATGTATGGGATATTTATAGGCCCTAAATGAGGAAAACCATGGTTTAGCACCCATGGTTTCTGCCAATGGTTTTTCTAATAACATGGTTATTTCCCAATACCATGATTTCTATACCCAAGTTTTTTGCTCATTTAATCGTGATTTTTCTAAAGATACTTAATTAGAACTAATTATACTTAATTAGCACTAATCAAAATTAACAATATTTAATTATATTTAACATACATTAAAGTTAGCCATGTGAGCCCTTGGCAAACCATTTCTAATTCAAATGTTATTGTAATCCTTGTTTATGAATAAAAGTCATTAATTTTCACTCCCTGTCTGAGATAATGAATGCATGCACTTACAAGGTCCCTTCAAACAATTATGGTTATGTACCGTGGCCATCTTGATAATCATACAAATGTTGATTCAATTATCCAAGTCACTATACATGACATAACAATTGCCCTGAACTTATCTCCAAGTATCTTAAAAGAAGGTATACAATTCTTGAAAGAGTTAGAGAATTGTTACATAAGAAATAATTGTCTGAGCAATAGAAAATTGGATAATTAAATAGAATTTAATTATTACAAATAATGCGGATGTGATTCACATTATTTAAACATGTGTAAAAATATATCTTGGATAGTTAAATTGGATTTAGTTATCATGGATATGATTAATGTGGATAACACTATCCATAATAATCTTGGATAATATGAATATGATCCACAATGTCATGAAGAGAGATAACTACGAATAAGATTTATAATTTATAAGTTAATGTGAATTGGATTCCTATTATCCAATTCAATGTAAATGTGATTTATAATATTGCATGGAAGTTTTTAATTATTAATTCTCAATGGTTTTATTGTAATTATCACAAATAATTTAGAATTATTTGTTGATTAATTCAATTAATTCAATTATTCAATTAATTAATAAATTAATAAAAAAATAAAAGTGACCCTTTCCACCCCATTTTAGGGTGGAGGACCATGGTTGTTGAACCATGGTGGTCGTCCACACATTGTTAAAAATGGATAGACAACATTTAATTTCTATTAATTAATTAGTAATTGATTTATTCAAAAGAAATAATTTGGAAATTATTTTCAAGATTATTTCTTTTGTGTTTGTTTGTTTGTGTTTTTGTGACTTAGAAAGAAACAAAATAATCTAAACCATTGATCTTAAGAGTGTATGGATTGAGATCCATGGACTTCCAATTTGCTATAAAGGAGAGGCTAACCCTAAGCTCTCTTTACACAAGTTGAATGCAATTGTTGCATTAACAAAACTCTATCACGTCCACCCTCTCTCTCTTCATAGTCTTGGTGGAGATAATGATCGTCATGTGGTGTCGTTGTGTTGCCAAACTAATCGCTTGGGAAACTCGATCTTCTTTTGTGCCCCGTGCTCGTGAAGCAGACATCTGATTTCATACAACAAAATCAAGAGGTTCTGCGCTTGGATTGTTGCTCGGGATTGTAGAAAGCATGCATCTCGTCAGCAAGTCTGTGAAATCCATTATTTTTATGTTGAATTATGAAGTATTTTTAATTCTAAAAAAAATTAAATGACTGTGTCATTTCGTATAGCTCATCGAGATCTTTCCAAAGAGCCTAAGAACATCGAATTCTGAGCTTCCTAGCTCAAGTTATCAATGTTTTAAGTATAATAGTCAGGACCCATATATGGATCCGAACCGGATCCGAATTTGGACCCATTTTCACCACTCCTTCTCTAAATAAGGCGTGGTAGGCTACCCCCTCCAAACCCTAGCCACCACTATCATTCTCCTTCATTGGAGCACCACCACATTTGTAGATTTTATCGTCGAAAGGCCACCGTCGTCATCGGAGAAGTTTCTCCAATCGAAGATCCGCGACCACTACACGTAGGGGAGCTCGAGGTCGTCATTATACACACATTCGTTCTATGATTGAGTGACAGAAATATTGCTTCCGCATGAGAGGAGATCCCGAGGGAACATCCTCGGAGGTAACGATTTATCCCTCCTTTCTGTTGGTTTCACACGATTTCTAACCCTATGTTTCGAAAACCCCTGAAGCCTTAGATATCTTGATATATAAATATTAAATTGTAACGATATTCTCGTATCTCCTTTGATGTTAGTCTCAAAATTTTTTAACCAATTCCCTTCTAAACCTTAGATGGACATTAAGTTTTCATGGGACCTATTCTTTCTTGAATATTGATTTGACGACCTTTTGAATTTCGTGAGATGACGGTGGATGTCTATTTAGATTCAACAAACGATACTGTAAAAAAACTTGATATTTTAAAGCCTAGACAATGATCTCTCACCCCCACACTATGTATATCAACAAGCCTATATGTTGATCAATATGCTATGAATATAAGATTATGCTACTGTAGGAACATGAAATGAATATCTAAGATGAGATATAAAATTTTCTTTACTTTTTTTCTCTATCCGCATGAAGTTTACGAACATAAGCTTTGGTGCAAAAAATAAAACTATGATGTAAAAAATAAAATAAAATTGCACCACCCATACATGTTGATTCCTAATTAGTCTGCTTGCACTCAATAATTCCAGTAGACGTTACATTTTCCTTTGATTCAATAGAGGATATAGATTAAAATTACTGTTTAGGGAAAATAAAACGTTATGTACCTAATGGATTAACATCACAAATGTATAATTGCTATAGTCTTTTTTTCAATTTTCTCCGTGTTAGCCTTCACTTAAAGAGCTTATATAAAATGACGTTAATGGTAGTGTTAAGAAATTAAAAGAGAGGAATTATAGTTTTAATTAACGTAGTGGGAGAAAAGGTTCTTTAATCCTTATTCCGTATACAACCATTCATATTTTTCCATTTTGCTTCCTATACTCCGGTTAATATTACACGATAGTATTGAGTTACCATAAGCATCATCACATTGTGTTTGTACTGCAGGTTTGTGACTTCCTATCATGCAGTTTAAATACTTTAATATAGGTGTGTCTACGAGAATAGGTTACGAATTTTACTTGTATAACAATGATAAAAGAAATCACTCATATTACAAGATGTTTGTTTTACAGATCCCCTTCATAGACTAGAATATTATTAAATCATTTTGGGTCTCACAGATTAGATATATGATGGAAATCACACTTCAAGAAATCATTTGTACATGTATTATTATGGCAAACATACGGCCGGGTCACATTAAATTTTACGACGATCCTTGCACTGAATAATTCAAATTTCCTATATATCATTAACATATATATATATATATATATTAGTTCATGTGATTTTCTATCTCGTAGGAAAAATTACACATTGATATGGTAGATGGAGTAGGTGCCTCAAGGGATTGGGCATGCATCCTTGGACTCCGGGTAGATGCCATGAAGGTCGCGATCCCATCGGACGAGTTGGAGGATGAGTTGCACCTAGTAGTCCGGTAGCATCCGGAGTTGCCCGAAGGAGTAGGTAGGTGGCACGGTTGACGTTCTTGATTTCTTACTTACACACGATTTTAAGACTCGTTTTAAAATTAGATGTGGTTGCATCTAATTTTACTTCGAGTATTATTATTGTGAGAAGTATTACGAGATATGGTTTGAAGTTGAGAAATTGAGATTATGATCTTTTTCTTATTTTAGTTGAACAAAGGTCTTTGAAGATTTATTCAAGATGACAAACAAGTTCCTACGTAGCGGAGGCCTACGAGTCACGCACTTGCATATGCTAAAATAATATGAGAAATGATTCATGATTGGATATCTGTAATTATAAATTGTATACTATTGTGAACTCTAGTCAACAGACAGAAATGTCAAGATCACTATGGTAATAACTCAATTGATCATTAAACTAATAAATAAAATTAGTTATCACGTGTTCCAATGTAAATTTGAATAAATTGATGTTTCTTTCTACAATATATGCATATATCACCGAATAGAGTTGAGTGCACATACCTTGCTTATCCTAACTTAATTATTATATATCTTGTTATTGGGTAATTGCTCATAACGTTACCCTCGTGTGAACCCAACAAGTGTAGCTGAGCAGCAGCCGCAACAATAGCGGCTTTTGAGCAGTTTGAATTTTTCATGTCATACTTGCATCAGACAGGGTGCGTTCTACTTAGAGTAATTTATTTATTTCCACTTTATTTTCATTTTCCTTTGAGAGACAATATAATGAGAAAATTTGAATTCTATAGTCATATCTTGTATCTCACTGTGGACATGGACTTGATGATAAATGGTCAATGAGAATGAATGTTGCAGTTACATTTCATTTTATACTATTCTCCTGTTGTTGTATGTATTTAAAATGTTAATCTAATATGTATAAGATGGTTTGGTGAGTATCAGAGAGCATGGGCATAATTGGGACTCTAGGTCCGACGTTCCCATCCCATCGGTTTCGGTAGCCGGAGGGGCAGGCATCACAACACATGCAAGTGCATATCGGACTTGAGTCAGGAGGCCTCTGCGTTTAGATGATTCAGATCAGTCATGCATTAAGAGATAAGCCTAAACTCGCATGGTCTTGATGAAACAACATGGGAAAGGTTCCCGTGCTATGTGGTTTCATCTTTAAAAAAATGAGGTTTCCCTGCCATGCCAACTAGTACGACTGGTTGACCTAGATCAGATTTAATCCGATCTCCACGATTCTGTGATGTGTAAGGCTAACACCTTGCCTTCAATTAATCTATGATTAAGCTCCTTAATCACGATTAATCTTCATAATGACAATGATTAAGGATTATTGGTTCTTAACAAATATCAACTATCCTAAATTCAAAAATTCTAACAACATTTGATTGATATAAATCAGGATCCATTAGAATCGTCTCGTCAAGATGTTATCCATAACAATTGCTAATTTGGGATATAAAGATCTTTAATGTGGACTTTTATAATTTTAACATCATAAATAAAAGTCGCATTATTAGTAATCAATCATTCCTAATTTTAGTACCTCTTAAGTATGAGAATGCCACATCATACCGCTTCTCATTGACCATTTTCATGCTTTACATCCATTTCTCTGTCAGATTCCCAAGCTTATCTTTGATTCTATGCATAGCATAAAGTAAATCCTCTCTCAATCTTCATCGATTTTCGATCACAAATCCATCTCCATTCTCGTGAACCCAACCATAAAATTATCCCTCAATGTCGCTTGGTCGTATGTAGACTGGGAAAGATGTCCCATCAGCACATACTCTATGCACCCAAGTAAAACAACAACTTCAAGTACCACTAGACCACGATCTCATCGTGGAGACTTACCGTTCACCAACAGATGGAGAACCTTCAACAGTTCACCGGTAGATGCAATATATCTATAGTTTCTCGAAGATGAATATGGAGCTTTCTTCAGTAGCAACTCACCTCTGTTGGAGAGGATAAGAATGAGTTCCAGTTGCAAGCTTAACATCACCTAATATCGGGTCTTTGTTGCATGTAAGTGATCTGAGGTGTGGAGGGGGACGTCTATAGAAGCCATAGGATCAAGGGTGATCATTGATATGCACCATTGGAAGATCATCCCTCATCAGTCGTCAATGCTTCTGATCAAGGACTACATGCCCTAACACGTGGTATTGACCTCTCCATTATATCGAATGAGCTTGATTCATCGAGAACGTTGATGCAGCTTCGGAGATCACTCACATAATATGCATGATTCGTTAAATTTAAGGGGAGCCCTTTGTTCTCCTAGTAATAGCTAAGAAGTTCGCCACCACATGCACTTAACACGAGATGGGCTATTTGTGTGCCACCCCCCCGTCGAGAATCAGTAATTAAACAATCTTAGGCATATTTTTCTGTCATTTCATTTTAATTTTACAGAATGGCCCTTGTATTTAAGCATCGTTTTGAACCTTTAAGATTTACCTTTTTTAGAAATTAAAAATTACACTTTGTGGAGCAATTAGTTATCTATCCAGTGAGCATTTATTTGGATTTTTGTACTATGTGGTTGAATTACTAAAATATAAATAGATAAAATCAACATATTTTTCCCTATTTATGCTATTTAGTTCATAGAAGTTCAGTCCTTGTATGGAAAATTTGAGAAAATTCGTATTTGTAGATCTTTTGATGTTCTATCATGTATTTGAAAAGAATTGAAAATAAAGTATCCTAGGTTAAAAAAATATATTTTGAGTAACTTTGGTATTTAATTCTAGTTATTCACCCTCTTGATATTTTAAGAAAATTATTTTGATCTAGATTCCTCTTCTTGAGATCTATTTGAGATAAATTTGATTCTGAGGATTATAAAGTTCTGGATTTATGTGAATTAAATTACTTCAAATTTCTTTGTTTTCATTAAAAATTGATAAAAAAATAATATCTTGCTAAATAACTCGAAAATAATTACAATAAGTGCATTTAATCTCCTTTTATTATCTATAAAATACCTAAGTTTAGATGTTTTCTATTTTCTTGGGTTTTTATAATAATATACACTTATTTGAATGAATTATAGAAAGGTCTCTGAACTATACACCCGATTTTGATGTCATACATGAACTTTAAAAGGTAATAATGTGGTATCCGAACTTTAACATTGTCTCAATGTGGTCCTTGACTATTGAAATTTAAGATTAGTAAGACAAAATGATCAACTAAATTTCTACAGTCAAGGATCAAATTGAGATAAATCTTAAAGTTCAGTACCACAATTGTTACCTTTCAAAGTTCAGGTATTGCATTTAAATCAAGTGTATATTTTAGAGACCTTTTTGTAATTTACTTTAAGAAGAACCAAGTGCACCATGTTATATAGTAAATATATTTCGATCTTATATATTTTAGATAGAATTATCCATAACTCCTAAATAATAAAATCAGAAAATGTATATAATGTTATAATACTAAATTAAAATATAAAATATATTCTATTTTCTGGTTTTGTTTATTATAACATACATATATTATATGTTTTTAGATTTTATTTTTATGAAGTAATTTATAGTACAAAGTGAAGAAACAAAATAAAAAATCAAATAAAAAGATTTTATTTTGTACATAAAACAATAAGAGTATGATCGATTATTTATACAATATTTTATCATATGACCAAATTTCATACATTTTGATTTATGTTTGCATCAAAAGCACTAAAGTGGATCAGATCATTGTTGATGGATGCTAACTACTATCATAGGCTTGGAACTGCCATCTAGTACTCTTGACCTCCAGCGATAAAACTCCGACTGACAATAGTATCTCGGCGAAGAAGAAAATAGTCACGATGGTTTGTGAACAACCATCGATGGCAACTATATCATCGATGATTTCCATAACCACCATCGATTGCAAAACATATCATCATTAATCGAAATAACAAGGCGTCGATGGAAAAATATCATCGACGATTGCTTGCAATTATCGTGCTTGTTAATAACAATTGAAAGATGTGAGATAGACCTAGGCAATTCATGCATCATCAGAGAGAAGGACTTAAACATCGACAGATGCCTCTCATTCCCAATGGTTCAACAATCGACGATAATAACTTTAAAATATTAAAAAATAGAAGTCAAATCCGAACCAGCATGTTCTAATTTGATTTTTATTTTATATATTTATATTTAAATTCAATATTACAAATATATTAAAAAATTATATTAAAAAAGGTAAGAAAATAGTCATGGTATAATACTACCCCTAGTTCGAGGAGGATCAATCCAGAGGATTGAAGGGGAACATGAAGGATCTAGGAGGAGATTGCCAGCTCATCTGATTCACCAAAATTTGATCCACTAAAGCATCGATCTTGTTCATCGCCTTAATATTTTTGTCAATGGTAGCTAGGAAATTTATTGTTGCTTGCTGCGCATGTGCCAATTTAGTCCGCAATAATTCATTTTCCTATCAATTCCCATCTTATTTCCCCTATCAGTTTGTGATGTTAGCCGATGTCCTACCACGAAGAACCAACCTAGGATGCTCTTTAGGTTAAACACCTAAAAATGCCTCCTTGGAGTTCATCGAAGGGGCAGACTCAATAGTTTCATCTGTTAGTTGTGCGAGCTGCAACAGTGGAGTAAATCCCCCCTATTTTAAGTTAATAAATAAATAAATTTAATTAAAGATATAAAATAATCAACAAGGATAAAAACTTACATGGGTGTTTTTGTAACTCTCGTGACACCAGACACGAAAACCATCGACCCAACTCTATGTGAAGCTCTGTATACAATCAGAAAAGGTGCTCATTGAGCTTAATACTCTAGGATTGAGGGCCCGCGACCCTCAATATCATCATCTTGTATGACAACATGCTTCTTAGGTGTGAGGGGTGGAGAAAAATTTAAATGGAGAAGATGTGTCGGAATAGATGACTTTTCACACACTTCTTATCCCGAGAGATTATGAGAGGGGGGGGGGAGTTGACGTGATAATATCTAAGATTATTTGCCTGTGGAGCATGTCGAAATGGACAAAATAGATGCAGTATGTATGTAGTTTACTGATGATGTGACATGTGTTACACGGTGTACTATATTGTAGACCATATCCTTTGACGTTGTGTCACAGTCAATCCATGTCCACTTGTTAGAGACCTAACTGCCTAGCATCAGGTGTCATCTAACATTAGATAGTAGAATCAAACTTATGATCGATAACCTCGAAATAAACCAGATGCTCAAGAAATAATATGATGGAGGCCCGAACTCTACTCTTAGCCCATCACATGAATGACACGTGTAAAAGATATGTCTACCCGCCACTTCCCTGAGAGATGTTATCCAGCTCAGTTTAATTGAGTTACTATAAGCTATTAATCACTTTGTCGATAGAGAAACAAAGGAAACAAAAAAGTAGATACAGTAGACAATTCGATGAACTAGGTCTAATCAGAAACCAATGATTAAATTTCGGAGGTGATATGTCATATCCCTAAGCTAGTCTAGTCAATTTGGTGAAAAACGGAAAGTTGTTGAGATCCTAGAGCAATCAAATGTCATCCACCAAAATTGTTGGGCGAAAACAAATGAAGGTTATTCTTCAAACGATAAATGTATTATTTATTTATAATAATTAGGGAAAATGGGGTTGCCCCCTAAGGTGAGCTAACTTGGCCCCGCCTTCTTTCTTCATTTTTTTAGTTTTATTTTTGAAAAATACTTCCGTGGATTTTCATAACTATATCCCTATATTATGTCATTCAAGTTTCATACAAAAAAAGACTCCTACGACATCCATCCAGATGTGGTCGATTTCAACAATGCGCGACTATTAAAAAATGAATGTCTGGATAGATGTCGTATTAGTATATGTTTAACACGAAATTGAATGATATAATATATGAATATAATGATGCAAATCTAAATTTTTTTTAAAATTAAAAAAATAAAGAAAATGAGATAGGGAAACTAACCAAGGACAACCCCATTTTCCCTAAATAATTATTAGTTTTAGAAGCAACCTTCTATGATTGAGATGTTTTCAAAATATACCCTCAAAACAAGGAGCATACCTCATCGCAAGTGGACCTATCATGAAAGCCATCACGGCTCCCCACTCCTTTCCCGTTACCAGTGGCGCTATTCCCCACAACACCAGTTAACCCCCAATAGGTAAATAGACAAACCGGAGACTCACAGCACAGCACAGCTCAGCTCAGTTTCCAACGGAGAGAGAAAGACATATATTACACATCAAAAGATTCCTCCTATATTAAAAAGTGTGAAGAAGGAGAAGGAAACAAGAAACAAACCACAACCCCGAGCGCAAATCGTAGCACTTCTCCCCTCCCAAATTCCCAATGGCCGAAACCCTAACGAGGGAGCAGTACGTGTACCTCGCGAAGCTCGCCGAGCAGGCGGAGCGCTACGAGGAGATGGCAGCTACATGGAGCACCTCGTCCTCGCCGGCGCCGGCGAGCTCACCGTGGAGGAACGGAACCTCTTCTCCGTGGCCTACAAGACATGGTCGGCTCTCGCCGCGCCGCCTGGAGGATCGTCTCCTCCATCGAGCAGAAGGAGGAGGGCCGCAGGAACGACGACCACGTCGCCCGCGTCAGGTCCTACAGGTCCAAGATCGAGTCCGAGCTCTCCGACGTGTGCGGGGGGATCCTCAAGCTGCTGGCCTCGCACCTCGTGCCGTCGGCCACCGCGAGGCGAGTCCAAGGTGTTCTACCTCAAGATGAAGGGGGATTACCATAGGTACCTTGCGGAGTTCAAGGTCGGGGAGGAGAGGAACAAGCGGCGGAAGACACCATGGAGGCCTACAAGACGGCGCAGGTGAGAACTGTCTTCTATTAGGTTTTTTCTGCTTTTGCTTTTGTTGCCTGTGGTGGATTTCATATTAAAGTTCGGATCTTCGATCTGTCGTAGCTTTGTCGTTGTTGGGATCCAAAATCTTTTGATTGGTTGTTCTGTCGTTCTGCAAAAATCGTTTTGGGGTTTTGACGGGATTCTATACATAATTCGATATATTAGATTTTATGTCGACAAAGAATTCATAGTTTAGTCTGCATCTGAAAAAGAATTGTGGCATCGATTTTTCTGGAGGGGAGGGTGTTGGTGATTTGAGATTTTTGATGGCATTATCTTGATGGTGATATACAATGGGTTGTTCATTTTAAGTGGTTGTTGAGGAATGTATACGGCTTCTTCTATTGAAAGATAATTGGACTGATTTGGTATTCTAGCGGAAAGATCTGAACGCCATATTAAGCCTTCCTGAGTTTTTGATGCTGATTAACAGCAGTTGGGTTAGCTAGGTGTATTTAGGGGCAGACGGATTCTAGCCTTTATTTCCATTTTGTTGACTCTAGGAAAAAGGAATTTTTGTTCACTTTACCAGGTATTTCATGCCTATGTCCAGATTATTGCTGGACTTGTAGCTCACACGGGTTTCTACAAGGACCCTAGCTTAAATAGATCACAGGCTTCTTCGGAGTGCAAAGGTTCCATGAAGATTATACGTTTCATGTGGCTTTAAGAAAGAAAAGATGTTAGTAGCAGTACTTGGAGATTGCAGGTAGTGTGATGATGATGTGATAAATTCGCTTCACCACATTAATGAGGAGACCACATATCTTTTGGCTCACGAGTGCTGGAAAATGATTACTTTTATTAGATAAGTTATTGCTCTTGAGTTATCCTATTTAAAAAAAAGGAAATGTTGGTTTTTGGAACCATTAGTTTTCAGTAATTCTGTGAAGAATGGTACGTAATGGTACTTGACAGGGTGAACATGTTGGCTGAAATGACTCTATTTGAGGGTGCCGGTAATGGGCATTGGCTTTGTAAGTACATTAAAACCTAGGCAGTATCAGAAGGAGGGGTGAGTCAAGAAGGGATGAGAAGAAGCAAGGCCTTTTCCGTGCATGTTAAAGAAATTTCCAACTTCATTACCGTATGAGCAAGGAAAACTCACGTGAACTGATATTTTGTATTTGTATATATTTAATGATTTTATTTGGCTATAAAGGGAATAATTTGTAATATCCCTAAAGGAAATAATTAGTAGTAATCCCGTAATTTCCATTTTAGCACCTAATTATGACATTACTTAGTTGGAGTTTTGGTTTTGCGAATTAGTCATATTCTATCATGCATTATTTTGTATAATAATTATAGTTATCATGAGTTATTTATTTAGTCCTACCTAATATCTATTTAGTGCATGGTAATGATTTTTGTTTTTGGCTTTACTCTGATGAGTATTCATGAGAGGAGATGGGTTCATACAGAAATTGTTCTGTTATTTCATCATGTTAATATTTGGAATTTGAATGTTCTTGATCAACATTCAATCAATTTACTTATCATTTTTATGGGAAGTTAATCATGATTATGTGGCATCCAAAAGCTATCTAAAATAGGCACCAAATTGCCACATCGGAGCTGGCTACGTAACATGCAGAAAACTCAGAAAATGTGGAAGTAAGTTGTAAGAGGTTGACCACTACTTGATAAGTTCGACTTCATTTGTATATGGTTGCTGTCAGTTCATTTGGGCCCATATTCAACCAAGTTTATTTAAATAATAGCTCCAGTCTAGGCCTGGATTCACACTACAAAAAATCCTTTTATGGAATGGAATATAACAGTTAGATTGCAGATAGATGAAGATTAGGTTGATATACAAGTTTGATTCTGGCAGGCTGTTGCAATGACTTGTAATTGATAGAACTGCTATGCCTAATTGAGGATAACCGATAAGATTATTTTTTTTCCTATTTTTGGCTTCTTACATAGTCCTACTGATTGGGGAAAAATGGTTTGTATTGTGGTTTTATCATTTTTCTGCAGTTCTTCTGTTCTTTCCTACTTCCCAGCCTTTTACGGAAGCTCTACGTCTTCAGGCCTGACAAGCATATTTAATTCTTTACTTGGAGCTAAGTTATAGTTCAGTTGTTAAACCAACTTAGGGCATGCTCCACTAATATAATTTTGCATTTTGTTGCTTGACTTAAAACACCATTAGCTCCGTGTGTGCTTTAACTAGTTGCAAGTTTTGATTTTGAGAACTGTGGATTGGAAAAATTAAGAAGCCTTCTATAAAACCAACCTCAAGGGAAAATCAAAATCGCTCTTAGTTAATTTTGCCACTTATGATTTAAGTTCTTTATGATTCAAGTTCATCTGATTATTCATATTGTGACAGATAATCACCAAATGCTAATACCTGTGTAACTGCTAAATAACACTCCTATCACACGTTTTTGATGGTTTTATAACTACTATTCCTCGTATGTTTTTTTCTACATGATGCCTATACATGGAAACATTCTGTTTTGCTCAACTGCTATTTTTTGGAGATGAAACTATGAATCCAAAATCTCACTTTTTCTGACGACTGATCTTTATTTATTTGGTAGGATATTGCACTTTCTGATCTTCCCCCTACTCATCCAATAAGGCTGGGACTGGCTCTTAATTTTTCTGTGTTTTTCTATGAGATTCTTAATTCTTCTGAGAAGGCTTGCAACATGGCCAAACAGGTTCGCTTTATTTTATTCCATTATGTAATTTTGCAGTTCCCTTTTTTTGCTCTTCTTTTGAAGAAATGGTAATGATAAGCTTTGAACAATGATCCTTTGGATAGCCTCTAAGGAGAGTAATCAATATTTTGATAACATGATATGGCATTCTGACATTTCCCCGTAGGTGATTGAGTAGATGGGGGAATTATTTAAACTCAGAAAGCTCATGCAGATGAAATTTTAACTTGAAAACTTGGCCAATGTTACCATATGTAATTAGTCATTTGTAATTGTAAGAACAATTGTATCCTTTGCAATTCAATTGGACACTTCTGTCATTGCAAGTTATTTACTTGTATCAGATGTGCACTTTCTTGCTTGTTAATTATCACAAGAGAATATTGTAATGTATAATACAGTTTTTGTGTTAATTGGTGAAAAAGTCCTCGTGGAAAGTTTGTCCCATTTTGATGATGTGAATGTGGTATTTTCAACCAACCTCTTCGGAGTACGTTAATTGTAAAATTTTAATTAAAACAAAATAAGATTTCATGATTTAATCCTATCGGTTGCCACCCTTTATTTTTTATTACTAGAATAAAAAATGATTTTTTTCTGGATCCTGGATTTCTAAGCTCAATGCATCAGAAGTAGATAATCAATAATGGTAGGCCCATGTGATATTAGATTGGAGAATTCCCTAGATATAGAGAGGCCAATTATTCTTCTATCAGGTTAAGGTACAATATGCATCTCCTTTTATATCTTTTCTAGATCCAATCGCCGTACATGGGATCAAAATGGTAATAAAAGATACAACATATGTTCTTCTCTTCCCCTCAGTCTCCTTAGTAACTAATAGTTGCCCAGGTGTTGGGCATCCTATTGAGTATAAGATCACAACTGTATAATTTTGGGTATAAGATGGAAACTCTAGAATGTAAAGAAAACACAATGCATCAATAATTTTGTTGCAAAGTCTATAGGCTGTAGCCTTGAGGTTGCATGAGCTGCTGGATGGTCTGGTTAACCCAGTGCAGTTTGCTCTTATTGTGGACTCATCAATTATGGACAGTTATGCCATCACATATCAGATTTACTCCTTATTGGATGCAAAGGGTTCCCTGTGGGAGGTGGTCTTTGCAAAAAACCTTTGTAATATTGGACTGAATTTTTGTGGGGCAAATTACGATGACGTTCTCCAGATCAATGATTAACTTAGATTAAAAGATGCTTTTACAGAGTCTTCTTTTGATCTAGTTAGTGACATGTATGATGATGACGAGGACCAATCCAGGAGATGGGAGCACTGACCCTTGTGTTGTTTGTGCTAATGACATTTATCTTTGTTATATGAGAGGCATTTATGTTAGAATTTTCTTTACTTGGAATACTTTTGACTTTGGCGCTCATCTTTATACAAATGATTCTTTATCCAATGAAACCATTTAACATGTATACAGTGTGATGGATTCTTCTGAACATCTTTGATGTGTCATCTTTCTTGAGGGTCAATAATACGATTTCATGTTCTTTACCGTTTTGTCTAAACAATGGTGAGATACGATCGTGAGGATGGACGTGCATTTTTCATGTTCTGACCGTTTGGTCTAAACGATGGTGAGATATGTGGTTGTGAGGATGGACATGGCATTGAGCACATGCAACTCTCAATGTCACACTTAGGCCACCCTTTTCAGGATTCTATTTGTTGGGTCATTGATTATAAACTGGTGGTAGATTGAATAGATAGGAAACTCTGGCGATTGAGGTCAAAGCTCCTTTTAAGGGGATGCATAAATCGATTGAAATCCATTTTCTCATCTTTGCTCTCAATCTTTGTAAATAAAACTTGAACAGGGAGTTGATTCTCAAAGAAGATTCTTGTGGAAAGGGGTTTTTAGGAAGAAGGAATGGGTGTGTTCGGTCAAGAGGAAGGATGTTCATTGGATGTTGAAAGAGGGAGGTTTGAGATCCCATGTTTTGCAGGTAACGACTTAGTTTGATTTGTGGGTGTTGGAGATTCCGTATGAGGGTGGTGTAGTAAGAGGGTATAGTAGTAGGATGTCTTTTCTTGATAGCTTCCGTACCTCGAATGTTGAAAGGTGGATGTTTGGGATCCATGTTTTGAAGGTAATGGCAGTTTGATATGTGGGTGTTGAAGCTCCTGTATGAGGGTGTAGTGAGGTGTCAGATAGTTATAGTTTTTTTTGGATGAGCAGTTATGTTATAGTTGTAGGATGTCTTTTCTTGATAGAGGGTGTGAAGGACGTTGTAATCTTCTTGAAGATATTATTGCCATGTGTTCAAGGGGTGGTGACTTTTCTTAGGCATTTCGACATCTAGGCATGTTAATTTCTGATTTCGACTCGATGATTGGTTTTAGGCAAAACTGTTGGATGTAGTCTTTCTTAGGCATTTTGGGGTTGTTATCAAAGGCTAGGGTACACTGATGTTTTAATCTCCCCTTTTGAACCAATGGATATAAGGATTTGCTTCCTTGATCAAGCAGTAGTAGCTATCAGTTTTTAATTATACGCAATACTCATGTAGCACCTGCAATTCCTTGATTTTGGGTTGGGTTCATGTTTGCTTGCAGACTATTGTGGAAGGAGATTATATTTATAGAGGTCCATTATTTTGCTTGGCTACTGAAGAGGAAACAACTTATGGATGTTTTTGGTCGAGTGGAAGTATTAGTTTTTAAAAATATGCCTTGAGGTGTAAGCCTCCAGGCATTTTTTGGAGGAAAACAACCTAGATGCTATAGCCTCAGACTGCATTAGTGAGGCATAAGCTTCAGTGGTAAGGTTGAACTGATGTGTTGCCTCGGTTACTTTTATAGAGGACCATTATTTTGCTTGGCTACTGAAGAGGAAACAACTTACGGATGTTTTTGTCATGGAAGGCCATGTCGATTTTGATATCGTTTCGATACGATATTTCGACGATATTTCGGCGATATATTGCCGAAATATCGCCCATATCGGCGCACTTTTGTGAAGGAAATGCCTGAAAAGGAGGAAATATTGTCATATCGGTACCCATATCGGTCTCATCTCGACATCGATATATCGGTGATATATCGCCCCATATATCGCGATATTTCCTTTCATGGTTTTTGGTCGAGTGGAAGTATTGGTTTTAAAAAAATGCTTTGTGGTGTAAGCCTCCAGGCATTTTTTGGAGGAAAACAACCTAGATGCTATAGCCTCAGATTGCATTAGTGAGGCATAAGCTTCAGTGGTAAGGTTGATGCGTTGCCTCAGTTATTTGGGGAAATAATTTTTTATTTGAAATATTATGTTTTTATTTCCTTCTCTAGGCTTTATCTAAGAAATATTATAATAAAAAATAACTCTTTACCACAATATTTTACCAACGAATATACAAATTTCAAAATTTTCGTGACATTTATAGCCAGTGGATCCTTCATTGGATTAAAATTTTGTAGAAAGATATAATGATATAGATTATTGGTTAAGATTTTATTTTTCTTATGATTTTATTTTAGTTTACCATGTTCCTAAATGACAACCCTACTTTTTCATCTTCTATATGTAAGCTATTGCTCATATAATTTTGTTAAAAGTTGTACTGTGTAATATTCAAAAAAATCATTTTTTGTAGTAACTCTGTATAGTTATGCAATTTGTTCAGAATTCACTTTTTTTATCATTATTATAATACCGTAAAATAATTAACTGTGGAGTATCAAACATCCAATTCTATTTTTGTAATTATGGATATGACCAGAGATTTTTTTGAATTTTCAACCCTTAATGAATTGAAAAGACACATGCAATCTATTTATAGTTGCATGTATTTTTTATAGACATAATTTGGTAAATTTAGCAATTCTTTAAAGAATTTGAGGCTTATACCTTGACTACCTCGAGGCTTATGCTTCGCCTCACTTGCAGGAAATTGCTTCGATCTACCGGTCATTTTTTAAAACCATGAGGGAACAGATGTATCTTGGATATTGAAAGAGGGATGATTTGGGATCCGTATTTTGAAGGCGATGGTGGCAAGGTCATGCTGGCTGTATAAGAGTTGAAAGCTCTTGCACGAGTGTGCTATAGTAGGGTGTGAGAATTGCTATAGACTTATAGTGGGATGCCATTCCTTGATAGAGAGGGTGTTAATGTCTAGGAAGCCATGCCATTCTGGAGGCTATTGATGCAATCGTTCAAAGAGTGATGGCTTTTCTTTGTAGGCTTACATTGATTTTTGTTTTTGATCAGTTGAGGGAGTGGGGTCTTTCTGAAGCATTTTGGACTAGCTATTGATGGCTAGACTACTTATCTTGAATAGTTATGCTTTGGCTTAAATAAATATTTGTAGTTTTCATCATTTCTCACATGGACTAACATTTAAACATCACAATAAGTACCCCTTGATGAATTATTCCAATACCACATGTTGTGTAGTTCATAATTCTTCCATGGGCACCTTGGTTTGGTGAAGTATACCCATGTAAAACCGCCGGTGTAGGTGGGAGTTAGCGAACTAGTATGGTCCTCTCTCTTTCTCTGTTTGCAGATTGACAACTCATGGTGGCAAGTCATGGTCATGCCCATCTCTTGCTGTCTCTCCCTTTCTCTATTGTCTTCTCAACCATCTTCCTCTCTCTATTTAATTCTTAACTGTCTTGGCCACTCTCTATGATACTTTTAAATGAAAAAAATAATCTCAGTTTTCTTGTAGAAAATAATATTTTTTAAAAAAGTATCTTCAAAATTAAACCGTATAAACTAAAAATCATGATATAAATAATAGCTTATAATATTCCACCTTGAAAAATGATACGTCAAAAGAAACAATGCAATAGAAAATCATGATTTTTATATCAATAGTCAGACTTTCTTACAAGAACTCAATCCGTATGCTCAGTTTCCATTTGCGGTGGTTTGGGCGATTTGGTGTGCGCGGAACAACACTGTTTTATGGGGGGAATAAATTTAACACATAATGTAATTGAGCATTGTAAAGTGCTGTGTAGTTCTTGGACAATGTAACAACATGTAAGTCTTTTCTGTTTTCGTTTAATAAATATATTCGAGAACAGAGGTGGGTCCCGTTTCGGGAGGCCACCCGCATACTTATTAAAAAAAATCATCCGCTATTTTTCCCAATGTCACAAGCCTACCCATCCACCGCAAAATATTTTTGAGAATTAATGATCAAATCAATGTCTGATGTCATCCATGCTTACAACTGGATCTCACCCTAACTAACTTAATAATTGATGTTCCCTAACAAATTATTCAATTGCCTCAATCCTTCCCTGTAAGCTCAAGTCAAACATTGCTATTTCTGAACCGAGCTATATTTCCCTTGTGGTGTCATCTAAATGTGGGGATCCAAGATCTTGCCTCTCATCTAGGTATAGGCTTGTTTATCTCTTCCAGTTGCAATTGCAAGAGGCCATGCATAGTGTCGCATCATATGAAAAATATGTATGCAGGAAGAATTTCTGGCTAATTATTGCAACTATGACGAACCTATCTAGTATCCACAAGCAGGAAGGATTTAGCTCTGCAAAGGAAAATGCCAAAGAAAGCTATTAATTATTGCTTAAAATTTCTTATAGCAATTTATTGAGTGAAAAGGACAGACACTTCCCAACCAGAATTAGTTAGTTGCATCCATAACAAAAAATAAATCCATTTCACTTGTCAAAATTCTTCTGGAGTTCTTTGTTCCCATATTGACTGATTATTCTTCCGGAGTTCTTTATTCCCCATAATTTCCACGATTGTGTAGGCATTTGAGGATGCCATTGCCGAATTGGACAGTCTTGGCGAAGAGTCCTACAAAGATAGCACCCTCATCATGCAGCTCCTCAGAGACAATCTCACCCTCTGGACTTCTGATCAGGTAACTTTTTTGCTCTTGTAGTTGCAGCATTGCAAACCCCTAAATCTTTACAATATGAAGATGTCTAATTACTATCCACTCACAGGAGCAGATGGACGAGGCTTGAAGGGACCCTGCTATGTAGAAGTGTACTATGATTGTTGGTTTCTGTGGATTTGGATATAAATTCCTTATTATTAAGCTCAGGTGCCTGTTACTTACTGCTATCATGAATCCCAATTGTAGTAGCCTTTCACCCTAAATCCGTGAAGCTTTGAGGTATCCGCTTCTCATTGCATCCCTGCATGTTTGCCGCATCTCTCTCTTTTTTTAACCTTTTCATTTAGTGTCTCTGCATCACCATGGGCCATTTGATTATAAAGTGGATGCCTTCTGTTGGCTACATCCTGTAATTTGACATTTGAAGATTGATAGCATGTGAGTTGCGAAAGTTCCATGTTACTCGGCGCAGTTGGTTTGATTGAGGTACTTCAAATGACTATACCAAGTTGGATTTGCAGTCGAATGCTCGATGAAAAAAAATGGCCATTCTTTTTGAGTGCATGCAACGAAATATCTTACAGTCCTAATGAGACTGCAAGACCCTTGGTAGAGTATACACATGACTTCTTGTTTAAACATATCTATGACCCATTTTTCTTCCTTGCCGTTTAGATTGGAGGAATGTCTATGGTTGAGTGTTTTGTAGCTAAGCGTCCATTTTGGTGTTTGTTTTAACAGGTAGATCATATATATTGTTTTAATTGGCATTCTAGTTTTGCTTAGTTGCCTTCGTCCAAGCAGCAAAATCTTGTTAATGAATTCAGTTACAAAACATGCGAAAAAATCAGCAGATGATGTTGAAATGTAAGGCCAATCTAAACACGAAACAGAACAAAACGTTAGTCTGGAAAACGGCAAACTACATTTTGAGCAGATCGTGTATACGATGATAGGTTTTGTTGTTGCTGGTCAGATGTTTAACATTATGTAGAAAAGCTATTTAATTAGTCATTGTTGAGGATTGAAGTATTTACATAATCAGCTCCATTTTGTAAACAGAGTGCAAACGACTAGCAAGATATATGAGTCTTTGAAAATATATTTGTGTGGCCAACCGTAAAAAAGAGAATCTCGAGGGTATTTTTCACGCGAAGTGGCTCAACTAACCCACTGCTAGCAATGATTTTGTAGCACGCATTATTAGAAGTCTTAGTACCGAACAGTGAGAAGTTGTATAATCACGAGAGATAGTAATAGTTGAAATATCTTTTATGAAAAGATTATTGTTACCTAGGCCGACTTCACTTGTTAATTGTATCTAACATCTACTCTTTGGACGCCTTGTTTAATGTGATCTTTTTAAAGACCAGTTCGGCTGCAGGATGCGTGATAACGGGGGATTAAGTTGTATCCTGTCATTTGCGGGGATAGAAATCTGTGGGATTAATGGAGATAGATGGTAGTTATTTGCTATTGTTCATTCTGTCGGAAAGGTAATGATACATGATACAAGATATAAATTAGTTAATTCTGTTGACTTTTTATTTATTTTACGTTTTATTATAATCCTGAAATTTGTCATCGTATTTAAGTATGTGAATAATATTGGGAACTTTTTAAACCATGGCAAATATAAATAATATTATTTGATGTTGTTTTCCCATAAATAATTGACATATCCTAGAAGTAGTTTAACATTGAGATACATTGGAAAACAATTAGTAGTGATGGTTCATGATATCAACCATATGTCAGAATGATGGAAATCAATGGTCTTTCAGCTCTGCATGATGTATCAACAACTCATGGGCCATGATTGAGAAGATTGTGTTGGAAAAATGGCAACTAATTACTTCAATAAACGAGAGGGAAAAGTCAAGACACCAAATATATACTTTTGTAAATATTGGTTGATATCTCACTTTTGTAAGTATATATTTCATTATTAAAATCATGGAATAAAAATGCAAAAATACCACAAAAAATATAAAGAGAGAAGAAAAGAGAAAGAACAAAGGTTGTAAATATGTATATATTTACAAGCTTAGAACCTAACCTAGAGACCAAGTCAATACTAACTTGGTCGACTAACTATCAAGTAAAGAGAGACAATGAAAAATTAAGAAAACCGCAAAAATAACTACTTTTGAAATAACAAATGGTTTATTATTTATATAATGTACAAATTCCACATATTTATTCTAATCACATGTACATATTTTCTCAATCTTTCTTCACGTAATTTTATATAATAATTTATATTATTTATATAAATTCTCTAAAAAAGAATCAGGTACAAATCAGGGGAGAAAATCATCATTAAAAATCATAAAAGCCAAATTCCTTGATTCATAATTATTTATATAAAACTCCAAATCGACCAAACTCACTTTTAAACTATTAGTTGTAATTCAAACTACTTATTAAAAATGCTAAAAAAATTTTAGAGTTCACATTGTGACTTTTGATTTTCAGAGTCATTTGCTCTATTATTTTTATTTTATTTATTCTTCTTCCTTTACATTTTTTCGTTATTTATATTTTATAAATAATGTATTATATTATACTTTGTAATTAAAATAAAAAATTAAAAATTAAAAAAATTAAAAAATCACTATAATTTATATAAATACAAAATCCTAAAATATAATTATATGTGCACTATATTGTAAATAAACATGTTTATTTTTACATAATAATTTAGAAAAATTAAAAATTATTTAATATATTGAGTTATATATTAAATAATAAAAAATAGGCATTTGTATAGATATCATATCCCTATAAATTATAGTATTTATTTAATTCACCATTTAAAATAAACTTATTTAATTCATTAAAATTCATAATAAAAATATTTAGTACTTTATGAACATTATGTATCTTAATTATGTTTTAATTTAAATTAATTTATTATTCATTATATAGTTTATGATGTATTATTCATATGTATATAGCTATTTTGTCTTCATTCTTATATTGTCCTGTAGTGGAAGGGTTGACGTCTCGCGATTCCATTGGTCATTTCCCGAGTTGTTGACTCTGGTTAGCACGTTTTCCTATTTCTACCTCTTCTTCATCATCTTTTTTCTCCCATTTCTCTGCCTTTATCCCTCATCCCTAAGAAAATTTCTAACCGTCTAACGACTCCTACGACCATAGCCTTCGCCAGTCGTCTTCCTCAAGGACAAACTGTCCAGATTCACTGAACATAACCCTCATTCTACACCTATAAAATCACCGCTAGGGCTCCTGGAGAAGGCTATCTGCCATTTCTCTTCCATTTTCCACCAGAGCTCCGGGAGAGAGGGAGGTTCAAGGGTGACAACATCGAGCACCAGCTTTTGAGAGAGGCATTGAGAGGAGGGGCTACATCGAGATCTTGCAGGCGAGAGGACTCCTCCACCATGTGTCAAGATTCCAGCTCCAACGAGTTATTGAGGCTGATGATGCTTCAGCAATGGAGGGTGGAGATTAGATCCCACCCTCCGCACTGATGGTCCTTGGGCGTGTGATCAGACGACTTTTGTACACTTGGAGCTCCCGGATTGATCCAATGGCTCTGACTGCCCAAGAAGAACAACTCAGGAAGTACGAGGAGGTGAACTTCGATCGAGCCTCTAGGGTGATGTTGATGCTCTTCTGAGCTGCTATGATGATCAAAATAATCCTAGGATGATTCCGCAATGGAGAGATGGATAAAAAAGGTCCGAACCTCTCCAGAGGAGGTTTGGAAGGTCGATAGAGTTCAAGCTCCTGGAGCTGCTTGGTTGAGTCGATTCAATTCTTAAATGAAGTCCCTTCCTGCAGAACAGCTTCAGGGCTCGAGGGCAAAGTCCCTCGACCCAATGGTGAGAAAAAATGGGGACTGGATGAGCAAAATGAATCTATCTCCAATGGACGCCGGAGGTGAAGATCGGGTAAACCAGATCTGAGCGAGATCAGAGTGTAATGATGGGCTGGAAGTTGTAGAATGAAAGGAGAAGAAGATGGGATGGTTGGCGGGTCGGTCAATGGTAGGAACAAAGGTCAGAGCTCGGATCTCCGACGAACTATGATATTTGATTTTAGGATAAAATAGACATAATCAAAAGGAGTAAATAAATGACATGTCCAAGATACTGATTACACTAGGGATCAAAAAGAAAAAGAAAAGAATGCTCACCGGATCAGGGATGGTCGGGAACATAACCACATGGGGGAAGGTCTCCAACGATGGTAAATCGCTTCTTGCGATCCTACTCCGCATTGCAAATTAGTAGGCTCCGCTCACTGTCACTAAGGGCAAGCTCCGAGGATGATTTTGGGGAGAAAAATTGGGTAGTAAGGATTGAATTTCAAAATTGGGTGGAGGAGATATTATATACAAGACTACTCAATAAGGGTTTTCGATTAGGGTTTTCATGCGAATCACAGGTTGACTTTGGTTACTCTTTGATTCGCATAAAGGCTGATGATTCTGCGAAGGTTTTTCATGAAAGAATCAAGCACTGATCGAGCTTAATTCAATCCCTAAAATTCGATTGAAAGAGGAAAAAATACATCATGGACTGGTCCATAGAGGGGGCAGGCTAGTTGAACCAGATCAACCAATGCCGCTTCCTCATGGGCCTACGTCAACCGTATAAAGGACAAAATAGAAATGAAAAACAGAAAGAAAAGGAAAATAAAATAAAATAATGATTTTATTAGATAAAGCTTAAAATATGGAAGTTGTTTATTATTATATGTACTACTTTAATTGATTTTTATTTATTTTTATTGACTTATTTATTACATGTTAATTTTTACAAGTGTAATTATAGGTATTTATACCAATGTATTGCGTATTTTATTTTTATATTAGTATTATTATTACGTGTACATATTTTATGTATTTATAATATATTTAAATACCTATTTACATATTTTTTATTTTATTTTTATGATTTTATTTATATACTTAAATAAATAGATGAATGCATATTATATGTATAGTATACCTATATGTTTCAATATATTACTTATTTTAATGTATTTTTAATGCCTTTATTTTATGTTTATAATTTTAATATGTTTGAAATAATATATAAGTATTTAAAAATATAAAAAGAGTAACAATATAAAGACTAATTAAAATGAGTGATATATATGTATTTAGTACAATGGGACCCAAAAAGCCAACTTTTGTATCTTAACTCTATTTTTAATGAAACACCTTCATTAAATAGATAATTTAATTTCAAGAATAATAAAAGTGAGTTTGATAAATTTTGAATTCATATGAAGAAGATATGTGTATGTGAAGTTTTATTTACGACCTTTTTATCCATATGTCCCAATTATACTGTACAATATTTTTATATGCAATTATTTTTGTATTTTTCTATGTATTTTTGTGTACATATTTTGTGTTGAAAATATATTTATTTGAAATGTGTAAAAGTGTGTATAAGTTAGTAAAATTTTACTATATTTGTAGTGTAGTGGGCACCTAGGGTTTCTAGGTGTCTGTGTCATTTTGGTTGTATTTACTTGCCCTTATTTCCCCCAACTTTATTACTTGTCGACCAAGTCAATATTAACTTAGTGTCAAGGTTTAGGATCAGTCATTATCTATAATACTTCCTTTATTTTTCTTTGTATTCATTTAATTTGTGTTTAGATATATGCATTTATGCACTATTTATAGACAACAGTCACTGTGTTAATTTACACAAGTTAATATATTTACATGCATTTCTCTAGGGATTTAAAGATAAAATAAAGGAATAAAGATGAATGAATGGATACTCATTACCCCCGCTATTACCTTTGCTAGTCCATAGCAATCACTTATTATGAGAATACGTGATGCAAAAGAGAAATAAAGAAAAGAAAAATAAAGAAAGTAGAATGAATATGACTTTTGAACTTGTCTTTACAAAATCAAAGTTTGGAGCTCAGTTAAGAGCTTTGGATTGTTAGTTTGTTCTGTACCAAGTCCAGGTTAGGAATTGTAACTAAACAACCCTTAGGTTTTATGTTCCTCTATTGAATTCAACTCAATAGTCTGGTCAGAACCGTATTTTCAGACATATACTCTTGTAACCTTGAAATGACATGTACCATGTGTGTGAATTCTGTTAGCTCTTCTCAGATAAATTGCTGAACTATCCAGTCATCTCGTCCTATGGTAACTCGTCCTTAGGGAGAATAATTCCTTCCGAGTTTAGGTATGTGCTAGTGTATAATGAATTAGGGAGAATATAGAAGAAAGGGAAATGAAGTGGAAACTGACTAGTGTAGCCATATTTCCTTATGAAACTTGGCCAGTGTAACCTAGTCTTCACCAAGAAGCAATCCTTTTCTTGAAGCTCAAAATTTTTGGAATTTTTGGCATAGGCTTCTTTTGGGTATTTCTTTATTTGGCGTTGCTCTGCATTCTTATTTTACCCCGACAGATATAGAATCTTTTGTTCTGCCCATGTTTAGGGATCTTAGAGAAATTGTGCTAGCATACCATTCCTCATCCTAAGCTTTATTTCAATCCATACTCCGATCATTAAATGTCCATGCCCCAGAGAAACATGGGGATGAATTACCGATTTCGGTTCCCCAAGAGCGATTCCTGAGCCACCCTTGACAAAGCGACCTAATATTGTCATGACTTAGACTCTAAGATTTTTCAACAACCCATCTTGGTTGAGCTATGTGCTGAGTGTGAGGTCTCATGTCAAGTCATAATTGCAAGAGTAGCACAAATGATGCGAAAGGTTCTAGTTAGACACATCGAATTGACTCATGAATATAGGATCATAGAACCTAATGAATTAAGTCAAAGTGACCTCAAGCATCCCAATTCTTGTCCTTAACAAGTTCCTCTGAAATTAAGTAGATTAAGGTCTAGACCAAGCTCCAATCTTCAGACTTTATCTAAACTTGTTCACTTCTTCTTATCATTCCAAAAAATGTACATGCAATGTAATGCGGGAAAATATTTTTGTGAAATACATTTTCTGACTTTGAACTTTTTATAGATTTTTCAGAAAGTTCTACAATTTTTTTATGGAGTTTGATTTTTTTTCAAATTTCTAGGTATTTTTGAATTTTTCAGATTTTTATACAATTTTTGAAAAAAGTAAAAGGGTTAGTGGATTATGTGCAGGTTTTATATGAGTGTATTCTTTACAGTTGATTTATCGTATACCCTTACCCAATGTTTTAACCTTATTTATTGAAAGTACAAAAGTACAAGTTATGGCTAATATAAATATACATATACGACCCCTAGCTTAAACTATGTCCTCATAGTGATCAAAGAGCAGAAAGGAATACATAACTCATGCTAAGTATAGAAAAGTCTAAACTACAATGGTTGAAAGAATGAGAAATCAATTGTCTGCCATATACTTAGGATTAAATAATCCTAAGTATAGCAAAGTGTATACAAAGCAAGGATGATCGAGGGTTGGAATGTACGAAATCATCAGTTCGATATGTCTCCTCTATACTTAGGGTAAAAATGCTCGAAGTATAGAAAAGAATAATCAACAAGTTGGGAGACAGGTGAGGGATTAAAGAGTTAACACTCATCCCCATATACTTAGGATGAAGCATATCCTATGTATAGCAGTGATGAAAAGGGATGAATGAATAAATGATAAAGGAAAGAATTATATAGCAGTGATGAAAAGGGATGAATAAGGAAAGAATAAACAACGAAATGAAAAGAAGAAAAAAGAAAAGAAGAAAATGAGAAGAAGAAGAAGAAGAGTCGATATTTTTATGTTTTTAGGTGTATGATCCTACTTCACCCGAGAGATCTTATTGATATACCACACTGATGGAGTCGACGCAGACAAAAAAGTATCATGATCGAGGTATGGCTTCAGTAACTGTCCGTTAACTACAAAAGCTTGTGCGTTGGATGGCAATCCTGATATTACGATACTACCGTTGTCAATCACATTTTTCACAACGAATGATCTTGATCAGTTGCTTTTCAGCTTGCTTGGAAATAACTTTAACTTTGCATCAAATAACTACACCTTTTATTCGACTCAAAAGCTTTCTTCGGATGTACTTATCTTGCCATTTCTTGACTTTTTCCTTGTACATGAGGTAGTTGTCATATGCAGTCTCTAAATTATAACCATATGTTCATGTCAATCTTTTTGTACTTTCTAGCTTTCTCTCTGTCTAGATTGCATACATTGACCATCCATAATGATTTGTGAATGGGTTCTACAGACAAATGGCATGGCTCACCATACATAAGGCGGTAGGGAGACATACCTGAAGGAGACTTGTACACCGTACGCTAAGCCCAAAGAACCAAATTGAGTAATTGTGACCCGTCCTTTCCATGAGGACGTACAAGTTCGTACAAAATAGTTTTGATCTCCCTGTTTGAACACTCGAGCATGCCATTAGTCTGCAGGTGGTAGGGAGATGCTGTTGGACATGCGAGCCCGCATCGAGCCATTATGCAATAAATGTTATTGCAAATATCATTCCTGATCTGAAATGAAGAATAACTAATTTGCATAATAGGTCCCTTAGTACAATTAGGGTTATGTACCATGGCCATCTTGATGATTACACAGCTGTTGATTCAATTATTGAATCATAGAGGCTGGTGCTATGATGAATATCTAAAGAGTTAGATTGAAGACTCATCAAGCATCGTCAAATGATTATTAAGAGATGATCTCCAGCCTAAGAAGGAGATGGCAATCCTTTCTCTGAAGGCTGATATCTAACCAACCTCTTAATACGGGTCCTCTTCATAGGAAAAGAGATTCAGAGGTGTTAGATAAGTTAGGTTAAAGAGTTGACTTAACAAGATCAAGATAACCAAAATCCTATGTCATATGTTGTCACGATATAGGCACGCATCCTCTGATCGGAGAAAGATGTGTTATTATATATCTGAGTATGTACATTTGACAGACCAATAGGCTGATGATCTAATCAAGGTCTATACACTGGCGCGTTGGTGTGCATACATAGGCATATGAGTAATGCGATCTCTCAAAGGGATCATACAGGTTCAATTAATGAACCGGAAGACATGAGCTCGCTCATGAGATATTTGGAAGAATCAAATTCTGTGCACTGTCATCTCGCTTTGGAAGATTGACTGAATTTGTAGGTTTGATATATGCTTTTGAAAAGTAAATGATCAATACCTGGGTATGATATATGCTTTTGGAAATTATATGATCGATACCAACTCCCAATAGTCAAATAAGAAACTTAATGATAAACGATTGTATAACCATGACGCTTCCATTCATAGAGAGTGATGAAACATGTATGGATTTTAGTGACTCCTCTCAGTAGAGAAGTGATCTGATCTTGGTCCAAATGTTGGACATTGATCTTAATGTGATTCATATGCAATGAGAAGATTATATTTGAAGTATTGATTTAATCAATCATCTATGAGAGGTCCGCAAGATCTGGATTTGAGATGTGATCTCAATATCCAAGTCACTATATGTGGAACAATACAATCACCCTGTCCTTGTCCCAGTATCCATGGAGAAAGCGCATTATCCTTGAAAGAGTTCAGGATAATTTTATTGTTAATATATGTATCCGAGCATTGAGAAAATGGATAATTAAATGTAATTTAATTATCATGAATAATATGAATTTGATTCATATTATAAGGAGAGTTATCTTGGATAATTAAATATGATTTCATTATCATGATTATGTGAATTTGATTCATATTATAATGAGAGTTATCTTAGATAATTAAATGTGATTTAGTTATCAAAGATGTAAATAATGAGAATGTGATTCCCATTATTTGGATATATGAGAATAGAGATCCAAGATGATTAAATGTGATTTAACTATCATGGATACGAATAATGTGGATAACACTATCCATATTAATCATATATATTATAAATGTGATTTATAATATATAAGATAGAGCTATTTGTAATTTACATTTGTTAATTAAATGTTGATGTGAATTGGATTCACATTGGACAATAAAATGAAAATGTAATTTACATTTTATTTTGGGTTGTGAATGTGATTCACTAATTTCCAATGGTATGATTGCAATGTTCACAAGATAAATTGGATTTATTTTTTGTGAAATAATTTACAATAAAATTTATTGCAAATATTGTAGAAATTCATGGGATAATGAAATCTCATGGAATAAAAGGAGAAAGCCATCTTCCTTATAAAGAGGGTGGACGGCTACAGTTCCTACATGGAATGTGGTGGTCGTCCACTCCTTTCATGGAAGGAGGCTTGCCTCCTTCCTATTTTTCCAATAGAGATTGATTTAATATAAATCAAATTATATTGAATATATATTTGATTTAATTAAATTAATTGCTGTTGGTTTTCTACCAATAAAATCATGGCCGTTAAAAATAAACACAAATCATTGTGAGCCATTGGATTTGTGTTGTCCATGGATTGAGATTCATGGATCCCAAAATATTATAAAAGGAGAGGCACTCCTTGCTCTTCTTGGTTACATCAACACAATGAGAATATATATCTCTCTCTCTCTACATGCCATCCCTCTCTCTCTCATATGACCATCCACCATGGATGCCTAGAGAGAGTCTCCATCGCCGCAATGTCGTCGTTATGCTACCATACTGTTTACTCGTGGATCTCCGTCTCCTACGGTGCGCCTCGCTTGTGAAGAACATGTCAGATCTCGTGTGTTGAGATCAGGAGATTCATCTCTCGGATCATCAACATGGATTGTGAGGAGCACATATTTCATCAACACGCTCACAAGCGTCTCCTCCGTCGGATAGGACATGAGACAATGAGGTCTCTTTGTTTAGCGACTCGGTTGCAAACACGCTTCGAGAGGTAATCCTAATACTTGTTCGTGGTTTATATGAAAAGATCCGAGAAGTGTTCTTGGATCATGTGGTTTCATCGCATGAAAATTTTTAATTTCCGCTGATTCGGGCAACTAGTAGGACTAGTCGCTCTCGAACGCATACGATGCGATCATCACGTTTTCGTGATGCACTTAACCCCATATCCTTCAAGTGGTATCAGAGCCAGGTTGAAGGTTTCGGATACGATCCATAAACCTAAGGCGACTTGGGATCATTAGGGTTTGCGAGAAATTTCTTGCATTTCATTTTCGCATCTCTGTATTGTGATTATTTTCGACCACGTTTAAATCGTTTAAACACAAAATAAAACTTGGATTTTGTTCCCCATCAAATAAGGAAACAGTAGGATCTAAGTTTGCGTGATTTTGAATCTGTTTGCTCAAGTTATGATCAAACTAGTGAACATGTATCCACTATTTCGGGGACTGCGAATCATGACGTAATTAAGGAGTTAATTACTGATTTGAAACGCCTAAAAACGTGTGCAAATCACTTAGGTTCTGTTTTAAATCAAATTAGAAAACTTTGAAAACTTATTTTGCTTAATTTGGATTTAAATTGATGAGATATGCTAATTTTTAGTAAGTGAGGGTCACTGCTGGAAAATTACTTTCCTAATCTAGAACCTTGTTATTATCATTTAATCAATTAGTGAAATTAAATGATTTTAATTTCATTGAATAATTATGGATAAATATTTATGAAATATTTGATGATAACTATTTCCTTAAATGGCATTGCCTTAACCAATAATTGATTAGATATGATCTAGATCACATTTGTTACTCAATCTACTTTCCAACAAACAAAGTTGCTTAAATAGGATTGGGGAATTTATTTAGCAAATCTCCTTATAATGTTAATCAAAATAATTTTGATTTATTATTATATATGGTACAACTTCGGTTGAAAAACCGATTATTATCTGAAGTACACAATGATCAATTCGGTATTATCCTTTTCATGAGGTGGATATGGTACATTCGGGGAGCGGTGGGGTAGCAGGTTGCATCTGTAGCAGTCTGTCCCACTTCCTTCAGTACTGGCCATGACAACGGGTAGGGACTCAATAATGCAGGAGAGATCATGGTGTATTTTTCTAATTATTAAAATTCAAAATAATACGTATGTTGAATAATACCATAATTCAAGTAACAATAAAGAATATTTTACTGGATAATAATTGGATCATTAATTTAATATGATTAGATTAATTAGAATCCAATTTAAATTAAAACACTCTATATGAATAGAGTTGTTATTTCCCTGTAAGAATTAATCGTAATGAATATGATTCATAATGATTAATTAGAATCTGAATATGATATGGAGGATCACATAAGTGACATCCAGTTGTCTCCCGTCAAGGCGAAGGGTTCCGTCACCAGGGATTGTATGTAGGAGACGCATGTTTGAAGTGACAGCTCTTGTATGCAAGCGCATCAGGATCGGGCTCTTCGCTTCTCGAAAGAGTAAGGACGTATGCGTAGTGACCCCAATATCGGGTCCTCATATTATTGGGCGGTATTGGATTGCGCATAGCGAGTTGTATTCCTATTGATAGTTGGTTCAATTAATGATGGGTCAACATCATCTTAGGGGTGGGGGCCCGGGTGTTAAAGACCGAATTGGGAATGCAAGTTGGACTTGCAAGGTGGAATATGTTCCTGATTCTTTTTTAACTGAGTTACAGATTCTCATATTATTGGGATGTAAATAAAGATAAGGAAGGAGATCACAGATCTTACTTGAGATATGATGGTAAGTATATCTCTTACATTGAAAGTGATTAAGGGAATGAACTTTCAATGTTGACAAGGCAAGATAACTTTGATATAAAAATTCCTAAGCCAAAGTAAAATGTGTATATATATTTATATATATTTATGCAAATTTCTTATTTCAGATAATCCTTCATTAAACCCACTCAATACTATACCTAATAATAACCAATAAAATATCATAGATTGGATCCATGATCAAGATAATGTACTTGAAGTTGGACATACAATGTATGTGGTTGCAATGTGCACGTGTCTCATAATAATGAGGAATGAAAATTATAATAGACAATAGGACTAGAAACCCTAGGGTTTGTATGTCTCTATAGTCTTGATCTCTCATCGAATGTACTTTGGAGTGACATATCGATGATGATCACAATTACCAAATTATTCTGAAAAAAATCTAAGAAGATGCTCTGACATACATATGTGCTCTCGACATTTAATCATGAATGACATGGTTCACTGCATCATGCATAATGGTGGCTTTATAAGAGATGATATACTCAAAATATTTGAGTACCTACCTGAACCAATGTTTTAAGGGTTCATATGGATGTAGATACGATGATGTCGTCATTCTACTATCTATACTCTGATCATCATGAAGCTTCATAATATTTATATTGTATGAATTGAGTGAAGCATGTATAAATGTTGAAATACTCTTAACTTGAAATCTTTTGATTTCAATATAAGAGATCCTTTGTCTTGAGCATGGTTGTTTATAGATGAAAGGAGCACAGTGTAAGCATGGATTGGACCCAAGTAAGAAGGAAAGTAAAAAAGTTGACTGTACTTCTGTGACTTCCATATGACATCCAAATATTTGGATGAATGCCAATACTGCAATAAGCCGATGTATTGATAGTATGACTATCAAGTCTATCTAGAATCCTTAGAGAAGGACTCGGATAGTGCATCAAGATAATCTACATTTAATCATTGAAATTGACTTTCTTATTTGATAAAATCAAAGTCTAAAATGTATCTCATTCTTCTAATAACACTTGCAATTGATTGCATATGTTTTAGAAGACTAGAGACTTGATCTTAAGGTTAATAGTCATCCACATAAGATATGATGCAATTGTTGCAACAATCTCTATTAGATAGGTAGACTTCAAAATTTCAGTGGGAGAGCCCTTGATCGATGTGTGTTGAGGTCATCGGGTGGTCAGGTGAAGATGAAATCGAGTGTATGCATCGGAAAAATTAGGAGAAACACGGAAAAAGTGAGGAGGGAGGGTACAAGACCGTATATGGGTAATTGGCAACGGGAGAGGCTTACTCTCCTTGGGAGCCTCCGGTCATCGCACGACGTGCTTAGCCTAGGGCACGGTGCTCAGCCGGCGCCAAGGCGGCTGCGACATGGTCGTTTTTACCAATGGGTCAACACCGGGTCGGAGAACCATGATGCCCCCTCGTCTGCCTCTGTTTGTCACAGGGAGGAGGAGAGGGGCTAGGTTTAGACCGTAGAATGGTGGACTAAGTGACGAGGAGGCGGAGGGGGCGTTTATAGGAGGCAGTGGTCGGTTTTCAGGAGAGGTGTCGAGGGGTTTTGCAACGACATGTGTTGAGATAAGGGAGTAATAGAGGGGTGATTATGAGGCGCACGAAGATGTCGGATCTGCGAGCAATATGGTGGGAGGCGTTAGGAGAGGAGGAGCATGGCTGGAGTGGTTGCTATAATAGGAAGGGGGCGGGTGACTTGCAATGGTAACGACTGGAGAAGAGAGGGACATTGAGGAGGAAGATAAGGTTCCAGCTGTTGGATCTAGCGATCCAACGACTATGATGAGGGCGCGGACGGAAGGCTGGGATTTGATCGATCAGATCGCTCTGACGGTGAGGAAAGAAGTGGAAGCGTACGGTTGAGATGGGGGTTTGAGTCTCATCCTACGGCGAGTGGTGAGA
Source organism: Ottelia alismoides (assembly GCA_037367405.1). NCBI lineage: Eukaryota > Viridiplantae > Streptophyta > Magnoliopsida > Alismatales > Hydrocharitaceae > Ottelia > Ottelia alismoides. Next base: position 184,567 of record JAZKJV010000835.1, on the reverse strand, counting down.
GGATGACGTGGAGCGAAGGTGGCCAGGATGCAAAGGAGATCGGGCGGCTAAGGTGAAGGGGCGACGTAGCGAGAGGGGAGTAATGGGATGGGAGCTTGATCTAGCGGTGGAGATGGGGGGAGGAAGTGGAAGGCTTGGATCAGATCAAGGGCTTTGATCTGATCGCTGAGAGAGAAGCGGGGATCAACAGGCGAGATGAAGGCGGTTTGGAGGTGATCCAACGGCCAGAAGAGAGCCAGGTGACAGAAGGGGGAGCGGTTACGTGGGCGGCCCAAAGGACGCCCCGTGGCCCAATAGAAAAATCAGAAAATGTAAAAATAAAGAAAAATCTAAAAGAATTAGTTAGAGGCAAAATTAGGAAAAAGTCAAAACATGAAAGTTGTAGATCTCGATGAGAATCTACAAGTTTTATATTGGACAAAAAGTCAAAACAGGTCATTCGTACACAAATGTATTTTTGAGGGTATTTTTAAAGGGATAAAAACATCAATTTTTGGCTTTGAGATTTTTTTGTATTTTTCTATCTTTTAAAGGTCAGTACCATATAGAAAATTGACTAACCTAATTTTTAAGTGTTTTTAATGAGAAAGAAAATAAAGAAGAAAAGGGAGTTATTAAATACATAAAAAAGGTTAATTATACCCAATTCTATACAATATAATATAAGATAAAATTAGTGAATTATTAGGGAATTTTATTGAATTATTTAAGCTAGGAGATAAATATGTCGATTTTAACATGATGAATACGAGATTCATCATAACCCTGTACTTAAACTATGCTCGTCCTCGAGCATCTAAAGAATGAAGGAGTCAGATTAATTCCTGATAGTGCATGTGAAATTTCAAGGCTTAATTCATAGAAGACCCTCAATTTAAGCAATCCTAAAATTCTGGGTTCAACCAAGCTCTAGTCAGAAGGAATTCAACTTCTCTAATTATCAAACTCTCTTTTTGTACATAAAAAATAAGGATATGAATATTAGTGTATTTCATTTATGAGAGTCGAGTCGAGGCATCACCCAAAGTTCCAGTCTAGGAGACTCTCCTCCAGACCTAATCCTCAACACTAGAGAATAAGTCTATTCTTGCTTCAGTCAACTGTCTCATTAGTTTGTCAGACTTGAAAATGTGTATGGACGGCCAGATGCTGGAGGGCATAAGATTGTGTCTATTTTTCTCTTCCCCACATTGGAACAGGGGGCCTCTCGAGTGCCTCATTACCCAACACATGTATTTTTATTTTTGTTGATCAATGTGTCTGTCAAGAGAATTCAGAGTCGTCTGCACTTGTTTTTCTGGGAGTACATCGGGGTGTGTCTCTTTTGAGTATCTAAGATACCTTCGACACCCAGACTTGTATCACTATACGATGCAGAGCCCTTTTATGGTGCTATCCTGACTCCTTGGTCCAAGAAGCGTTTGGTCCAAGAGGACACTTTGAAAATGTTTGGGAGCGCTCGCCTTGGTGGAAGCTCATTTGAAGTTGACTTTGAGGAATAGAGCTTTTCTTTAAATATATCTTTTCTTTTCTTTTCTTTTTGGCTAGCTCCACTGCTTTTACCAAAAGTTGGCGCACATTGATCAACAATTATTTATATTTCATCGCACCTTGTCACATAGGTAAATATCAAAGAGATAGCTTATGAACTTGTTCACATACTGGCTAGGTTTTTGTTGACACTCAGGTTTCTTGAAGCCTTCATTTAACTTTATCCCATCCTCCAGCATCATTAAATCGAGTCTAAACTCAAATCTCTAGTCCTGGTTCCTCAAGTGATAACTCAACTCATCTCATCAATCATGCAGTTATGAATGTGTTGTGATGATCATATTCTTTTGAAGGTAGGGATGAAGAGTGCAATAGAGCTCAAATCTTTCAAACTAGGGAAGTGTGGATTATTAAGCTTAAAACCCTAATGACTAAGGATGGCTAACTCAGACTCTCAAGATCTCAGAAATCAAGTGTCCTCAAAATCCTTAAGTCTTGAGTGAAAGTGAATGTGTTAGGAATACACCAACTCATTGGTTAGTGATTTTTTTTGTGATTTTTATCTTTTGCACATTTTTATGGATTTTAATTTTTCATTTTTTTAATTCATTTGAGAGATAATGATTGGTTCAAGTTCATATGAATAGTTGTGTCCACTCCCAGCCAGTATGAGTGTAAGTACAGACTGTTAGACGGATCCGTGTTACTTGAGGAAGGAGCCATATACAGTGTCCTCTAAACCACCCACTCTGCTAAGGGAGTCCAAAGTTTCCGCACTGATAGTAGCTACTCATTTTTAAGCCTAGTAGTCAGAGTCTCAATCAAAGAAAAGTTTTATATTTTTTAGATTTTTATGGAGTTTTTTTTGAAAAAGGTTGATTTTAGTTACAAGTTGATTTTTACAAAAATTTAATCCCTCAATTTTAAAAAGATTTTTACAAGAATTTTTACAAAACTCAGTTCACAAGTCAACTTAAACCAATCCCAAAAAGAATTTTCAATTTTTTTAAAAAAACACGAGCTATGGCTAAAGTATATATACAGTAATATACGGCATACCCCCTATACTTAACTTTTGCTATGTCCCTATAGCACATGTGATATGAAGCAATGTCTCGGGTTAAATATAGGGTGATATAGCGAAACTGAGGAGGAGGGTCCCCCTATACTTAGGTCAAAAATGACCTAAGTATAAAAAGACAGTGCGAGGGAGGAATGATGGGTTGGGTCCCCCCTATACTTAGGCTGAAAATAGCCTAAGTAAATGATCTGAAATTTAGGCTGGGGGACCCATGGCTTTTAGGGTTAGATGGAGCATTTATACATAGATACATGGAGAGGGGAGGGGTGAGTTTTTACAGATGATTATGAAGATGCGGGAGGGGGTGCGCGTATGTGCATTTTTGTCGATTAAGATGGAGGAGAAGGGGGGTGATTATGTGAAATATACAGAGAAGGTGGGGGGTAAGTGGATGTACAGACATGAGGTGTGCGCGTGTTTATGTGTGTATGGGGGTGGGGGGGTAGATCATCTAGTGATCTACTTTTTTCTTTTTCTTCTTTTCTTTTCCTTTTTTTACACACGAGAGCCCTCAAATGAGGACCGCTAAAAATGCACATGATACATTTTTTTACAACATGAACATGCATGAGGGATCATCAATCTTCCTTGAATTCTTCATACTTTCTTTTGCGGCCTTCTCAATGGGAGCTCCCAACTCCACGCCTCCATGGAGATCAAGCATCCTCGATCTTCATGGGACCTGCCACAAAAGAAAAATATTAGAAAATAGCAAGAAAAATAATCAGCAAAAATTGATACAAAAATGCATGATCAGAAGATCTGCAAATTTTGAAAACATTCACTACAAAAAATTCCAAAATTCAACAAATAAATAAAGGTGAGTCGTGTCTCGGGCAACGATGCCATTTGATGAACGCAAAATCCGCCTCTTTAATAATATGTAATAGTCGTAGTACATGAGGCAGATTTCGGTCATGCAAAGAGACCACACCTACGAATATGGGGACATTATTTTTAACTTGGTAAGTGTACCAAGGTCGAACATAAGGACACGAGCCTCTTTAATCTATTAATCAAATTTTGGTTTTTTTTTAATTTTATGTGTGAATAGATTCTCAATTTTAGGCCTTCATGCAGATGCACAATGAAATGCATGTAACTCAATGCAAGGAATGATGGGTGTAATTTTGTGGATTTTTCAATTCAATTTTAAGATGATGCATGAACCTAATGCAAGGTTAAATGCCAAATACAAGCATATAAAATAATCTTTACAAATATGCCCTACATAAAATGAGCATAAGACATGAATTTAAAAATCAGAGTCAAATTGAGAATTAAAGTAAATAGACAGCCTCAAAGTTATCAAGCAAGAGATACTATATGATTTTAAAAATCATCCCATTAATTTAGTGTCAATTTCAGAATTTAAATAAGTCATTAGGTATAAAAGTAAATAAGCAACAAAATGACACTGAAATCATGCAATTTAGACTTAAGATGCTCAAGTTATGAAAGAAACAATGCAGGGGCATAAATACAAGAAAAATACGAGAAATAAAAGATAAATAATCACAAATAGGTCCCTGGAGGGACCTATTTGCAATTTGGCAAAATCGACAGGGGTCCTTTGCAATTTCTCCATTTGCGCGTACTAGTTTACAATTATGTAAAACCTCAAGGGCCTCCCTGTAAAATACCTAGGTGCATAGGTGAGACACGAGCTTGGAAACCAAAATGTAATGTCAAAAACATCCTAGGTCTTCTCTGCAATTTGCCTAGAACCTCGCGTGCTGGACACATGAAGTAGTCAGGCTCAGAAGGTGCTTAGGCTCGGAGCTGATGTGGCGTCTCCAAGAGCTTCAGCATGAGGCTCGGGATGCCTGAACCTGTAGGCTCGGTGTGAGGTTCGTAAGGACCATGTGTCATCACCAAGACCGTTCGATCTAGATGATTGGGCAGTGCCTACTCCTCGTCTTCTGTCGCAAGTCGTTGGAGGAGGTGGGGATCCTACGACCACCTAGGAGCTCCTCCGTGCTCCATACTTTTGCCTGGGGGTCGGAGAAGATGGAGGAGGCTCTCCCGAAAGAGTTGGAGGTACGACGAAGCTCCAGAAGCGATCCGATTGGCTTGTCAATGAGGCCTCACCAGCGGCGGAGTAGTAGATCGGAGCATGCGTATGAGCACCTTTCATTGACGGAGTATGTACCTGCATGCGTTAGTTTATAGCTGAAGCATGTGCTTGGTGATAATCGTGAATGAAGTGGGGGTTCCATGTGGGAAGAGGAACGGGGAACCAAGGGCCCATCTCCGATGAAGTAGAGAGGAAGGGAGTGCGGTGGACGGGGCTCTGGAGAAGGGAAGAAGGTGAACGGAAGTGTTGGAGTGAGTGATCGATGGGTGTGGGGGTCATCGAGTGGTCAAATGAAGGTGAAATCGAGTGTATGCATCAGAAAATTAGGATAAATAAAGGAAAAGAGAGGAGGAAGAGTACATGACCGGAGATGGGTAATTGGCAGAGGGATAGGCTTGGGTTGAGGCTCCTTGGGAGCCTCTGACCGTCAAACGACGTGCTCAGCCTAGGGCACGATGATCAGCGATGCCAAGGCGATCGCAACATGGTCGTTTTTGACCATGGGTCAACACCAGGTCGGAGGACCATGATGGCCCCTCGTCTGCCTCTATCTGTCACAGGGAGGAGGAGTGGGGCTAGGTTTTGGACCGTAGAATGGTGGACCAAGTGATGAGGAGGCGAAGGGGACGTTTTATAGGAGGCGGTGGTCTGTTTCAGGCGAGGTGTCAAGGGTTTTGCAATGGCAGTGCTGAGATAAGGGAGTAATGGAGAA
>JAZKJV010000835.1:0-179106 GCA_037367405.1 Ottelia alismoides | reverse complement strand
TCCTCCTCCTGTCACGAGGAGGGGAAGGCTGCTAGGGAGAAAGCCTGTAAATGGTGGATGATTAGAGCTGGAGGCGGAGGTTGAGTTTTATAGGAGGGGGTCGATAACGGTTTCAGGTGATGGAGGTGTTTTTGAACGTTCGTCTTGAAGGATGGGAGTGATGGCAAGGGTCGATGGTGGTTACGCGAGGGAGAGGGAGGAAATGGCTACACAGGGCGGCCGTTAGGAGAGGAGGAGCGTGGGCGAGGTGCCTTCTAAAATAGGAAGGGGTCAGAGGTGGTGCGAGGGTAACGGATGGGCTGGAGGTAGGGGACAAAGCCCCAGCCGTTGGATCTAGCGATCCAACGGCTATGATGATGGCACGGATGGAAGGGTGGGATTAGATCAAAGATTTCTTCAAATGGTGGAGATTGAGGTGTTGATGGATGGCTAGGATGGTATCTGGGGTCACATCTTACGGCGGGGGGTATGTGGATGACGTGGCATAATAAGAGCTGTATGATGAGAAGAGATCGGATGGTTGTGATTGGAGCAGGGGCGGGCGGTGGTGATTTGATCTGAGATCAGACCAGACGGCTAGAGATGAGGCGGGAATGGACGGTCGAGATGGAGGTGGTTTTGTGGAGATCGAATGGTCAGGAGGAGTGTCAAATGGTGAGGAGAGAAGCGGGCCAAGTGGGCGGCCCAGTGGGCGCCACGTGGCCCAATCAGAAATTCAGAAAATGTAAAAATAAAGAAAATATAAAAGAAATAGTTAGAGGCAAAATGAGGGAAAAAATCAAAATATGAAAGTTGTAGATCTCAATGAGATCTTCAAGTTTTATGTTGTACAAAAGGTCAAAAGAGGTCATTTGTGCAAAAAGTATTTTTGGGGGTATTTTTAAAGGGTTAAAAATACTGTTTTTTGGTTTTTGAGTTGTTTTTTTAGTTTTGTCTTTTTAAGAGTCAGGAGCTTACAGACAATTGATCAACCTTTTTTTAGGGGTTTTTAATAATAAAAGAATTACATGGTAATTAAATACAATAATTATAGGTTAAATATACACAATATATACAATATAATAATGAGGAATTATTGGTGAATTTTAGTGGTTTAATTAATTCAGGGGTTTAATTATTGACTTTTAGCATGATAAATACGAGATTCATCAAAGGGTGCATTGGATAATTTTACTTCGAATACAATATTCATAAGTATGTGAGATTTGAAATTTCAAACATTCTAAAACTTCATTTCTTACTAGTCTATTGATCAATAGACAGATGTCCAAGGCTTGATGCTAGATCATTATCAAGTGATCTTAAGCCTGCCATTGATCTTATAAAAGGTTTAGTTTTTCAGTATTAGAAATGTTAATGAACCATTCATTAATTTTCTAATTTAATAGAGTCTACTAGATGTTAAATTACTATCTGAAATATATCCATCATAACTCTTTATGATAGGTCTATTCTAGAAGTCATATTTATTTCCAACATTTAGAAATGAACAATGAGTGTATTCTAATATTTAGGTCGTATAGACATTCTCTAAGACTAAGGGCTCTCCCACTGAAAATATCAAGTCTATCTATCTAATAGAGATTATTGCAACAATTGCATCAATATCCATGTGGATGACTATTAAACCTTAAAATCAATTTTTTATAGTCTTCTAAAACATATGAAACCAAGTGCAAGTGTTAGTAGAAGAATGAGATACAATTATTAGTCTTTGATATTATCAAATAAGAAAGTCAATTTCAATGATTAAATGTAGTAGATTATTCCGATGCACTATCTGAGTCCTTCTCTAAGGATCCGAGATAGACTAGATAGTCACACTATCAAACATCAATTTATTGCAGTATTGGCAATCATCCATCTCTTTGGATGTCATATGGAAGTCATAAAAGTACAGTCAACTCTTTTGACTTTCCTTATAACTTGGGTCCGACCCATGCTTCCACTGCGCTCCTTTCATCTATAAACAACCATTGCTTAAGACAAAGGATCTCTTATGTTGAATTCAAAAGATTTCAATATAAGAGTATTTCAACATTTATACATGCTTCATTTAATTTATGCAATATGAGCATCATGAAGCTTCATGAATGACTTGAGTATAGATAGTAGAATGATAGCACTCATCATATCTACATACATCTTAACTCTAAAAAGACTTTTGGTTCAGGCGAGTACTCAAACAATTTGAATACATAATCTCTTATAGAGCCACCATTCTGCATGATGCAGAGAACCATGCCATTCATGATTAAATATCGAGGCACATATGTATGCCAGAACATCTTTATAAGGATTGTTTGACAATTGCGATCATCATCGGCATGTCACTTCCAAAGCACATTTGATGAGAGATCGGGACTATAGAGACATACAAACTCTAGGGTTTTAGATCTATTGTTTACTTAATTGTCATTCCTCATTATTATGAGGAAACTTACACATTGCAACCACATACAATATGTGTCCAACTGCAAGTATAATATCTTGATCATGGATCCAATCCATGATATTTTACTGGTTATTGTCCAGTATAGTATTGAGTGTGTTTAATGAAGGATTTTCTGAAATAAGAAATCTGCATAAATACATAAATAAATATATAAATATATACATATATATACATATTTTACTTTGATTTAGGAATTTTTATATCAAAGTTGTCTTGCCTTGTTGATGACCTAAGATTCCCAAAGACCCGGGTGAAGGTAATAAGACAAGGGTCGTTGCGACCCGGATCTCAGAGGATAGGTCAATCAAGAAAAATTATCAGACCACTAATAGAAATAAAATCAATCAAACACTCAAATAGCGGTCCAGCTATGAGATTAACCTGGTATAGCACCTAGGGTCGAACTCAAGGAGCACGGGTTGGCCAAAGGCCTACGAAGTAGTAAAAATAAAATAAAATAAAAGACAAGTATTTTTAGTGGTTTTTAATGATTTTTATATTTTTTTTATATTTTTAAATGTGAAGACAATAAAAGAAACACAAAATCAAGCAAGCTTTAGCTAATTATTAAATGTGTCAAAAACCAAGCAAAAATTCAAACAAAAATGTTTTTATGTTTTTTAGGTTTTTTAGTGTTTTTGGTTAATTTTTGATAATTTTCTGATGTATATTTTATTTTCTAAAAATCAAACAGTGATAGAAAAGCAAGGTACTGTCCAGCCAGGACCAAAATCCCTAAATAAAATATCTAAGGATCTCAAGAGGGCCTGGAGGTATTTTTCCTGTATACTAGACAAAACAAGGAAAATTTGAGTACCAAAATTATTGTTTTTGGGTTTTTAAATTATTTATTGTAAATTTTTATGAGTTTTTAGGTGTTTTTAAATTTTTAGGGTTTTTACTCAGTGAAAAATATCCAAAATTGGCTAGAAATTAAAAGAGCACAAAAGAAACAGTACCTAATTTTTATGGAATTTTGGAGGGAGTTTTTATATTTTTTGGGATTTTTAAAACTAGACAGTGGCTGAAATAAAGGTTTTTGAATTTTTAAAAATAACAAATAAACTCAAAAATGTCCTCAAAAATTCTCAAAAATCCTACAACATGGCAGGAGCCATGTGTCAAATTTTCATCGAATTTGGAGGTGATTTGATATTTTATTCAAAAATCAAAAGAGAGCACTGTGCACAGGGACTGAAGTGCAAATGCCCGAAGTTCTGGGGGTCCAGGTGCAATTAACCCAGCAACGCACGCGCGCGGCGCGTTCCTGGGGCACTCAGGGACCTCTTTGTAATAAAAACAAGGTTCTGGGACTAATTGGTAACTCGTACCAAAAGTCTAAGGACCTCAGTTGCAATTTACCCACGAATAAAAGCACATGCGCAATTAAAACATTCACAGGGGCATAGATGCAATTACTAAAAAGTTTTCATTCATTTATGAACATCCAGAACTACAGGGCTAATGTTGCAAATACACCAAACATACACGTGACGAAGCACGTGGCTCACACAAACAGGGGCATAAGTGCAAATAACTAAAGTATGAGGTCCAATGTGCAAAATACCCTAAAACTAAACAACTGACGAAAGTAATTACAGGACTAAAACGAAATAAAAACAAGAGCTGGGCCTAAGGGTAATTTACCCTTTATTACGCGGGCCGTCGGATGCGCTCCACGTGGATGATCTGACGGGTACGTTGGTGGGCGCTCCAGATGGCGTCTCCTCAGATCTGACGCTCGAAACAGCTCCTCAGATGGACGGCTCCGATCACACCTGGAGCGAGGAGACACGATCGACGGTCTGGGAGGATCCAGGAAGAACAGGTCGCCGGCGACTTTCGCCGGCCTCGTGCGAGTGCGGTGGTCCTCCTCTGTTGCCTCTGAAGATCGGAGAAGGTTCGCGATGAAGTCCCGCAGCAGATGGTGGTCTCCGATGGCCCAGCCGAGCCCTGGAGGGGCTCCGGCGAGGTCGGCGGAGGAGAGCTCCTGGCCGAATGTCGGGAGGCCTCAGATAGCCTCCTCTGGTCCTGCAAAATGGGTCAGAAGCTTCGCGGGTCGAGGGCAAAGTGCCTCGACCCGGTTAGGCGGTGTGAAGGTGGTCTATGCGTCGGGATGAGCGAGCTCCGGCGAGCGACGGACGGTAGAGCTCGAACCCCAGCTCCTGTGCGAGTTGGGTTGGATGGGTGTATGGAGAAGGTGCGCGGAGGGACGGCGAAGGTGAATATGGGTTCCGATGATCGAAATGATGCGCGAGGTGGTCGGAATCAACGAAACACGGCGGCGGTGCAAATTGGGGCAAAACGGAAATTAGGCTAAATAAAGAAGCTAAGGGATTACCTGGGCGGATGGTGAGACTATGTTGGAGCTGAGGTAGCTCCTGGTCGTGGCCTCAAGGGTTGTCTCGGCCCGAGGCTCGAGCTCCTGCTCTGGGCGGAGCACGGCGGCGCTAAGTCGTCGGATCAGTGGTCCGGCCACCCTCTCCTCGCTGCGACACGGGCAACCGAGAGCTGTCACCTCAGGGACTGCTGTGGAGGTCACGGGACAGAGAATGGGGAACCAAAGATGCATGAAAACGGGGGCGGAGCTGGGAATTTATATGGGTGCAGGTCCGGGAAGAAGGGCTCGGGTCCGGCTCGATTGAGCACGGATCCCTAGGATCAATGTCGGGCGAGATTCCCGGATACTTGGGGAGTGATTAGGACCCTGGGTTAGGCTAAATGGTGATCGGGTCTGGCGGGAATAAATGGGAGAAGTCGGGTCCGCGAACCAGACCCGTGGGAAGTGGTCCACAGGGGGGAGTTGACCGGGCGGTCAACAACCCCCGTGGACCAATGGGAATCAGCCACGTCAGAAAAGATTTAGAAATTGAATTAAAAATAACAAATGGTCGATTTAATTAAAACTCAAAACATGAAATATTTTTGTTTTAATTTTTTCTATTTTTTGGTGATTTTTAATTAATTTTTGGAAATGAAAATAAGGTATGTACATTATATAGCTATATATAGGTATAAATACAATATGTAGGTTTTTGATTTTTGATTTTTAATTATTATTTTTGTACAGGTTTATTCCTATTTTATATTTTATTTATTTATAGGATAAAATGAGGAATAAAAGGGTATTTTTATTTGATTTTAATTATTTATATACATAGGTGAAATAAATAGATATGTACATTTATATACATGGTATATATACAAGGTATTTTTGTATTTTTAATTTTGTAATTTTTATTTGATTTTTGTTTTGATTCTTTTTATTTTATGTATTTACAATATATAACATAGAATATTTACAAAAAGTTAAGAAAATAATTTTATTTATTTATAAAGTTGAATAAATAAGGGAGCAAGGTTTATGTACATGGTGAAGGGATATTTTTGGTCTTTTTGGTTTTTAGCTTTTTGTTTTGTTTTTATACTTTATAAATATGTACAAATATTTACAAACATATTTTTGGGTGAGGAAAATATAATTTTATTTATTTACATAAATATTTACACATGAGCCCCTATCTCCCTCTACTTTGGCTTTTATGCGGTCAGGCCCATGCTGAGCCCTCCCTTGGGCTAGGTTGCTCAATATTTATTCTAAATATTTCCCTCTTTTTCTTTTTCATCTTTATTCTTTTATTTTTGCACAAAAACATGCTAATTATAGATTTTTACAAGATGCATGCTTTTGCTAATTATTCCTATTTACAAGTATCTACATGCATTTGCATAGGTTTTTGTAGCTAAAATATAAGAATAAAGAGTGATGAATGGGTATTCATCACTTGTCAACACTGAAAGTTCATTCCCTTAATCACTTTCACTGTAAGAGATATACTTACCATTATATCTCAAGCAAGATCTGGGATCTCCTTCCTTATCTTTGTCACATCCCAATAATATGAGAACTTGCTTCTTAGATAAAAAGAAGTGGGAACTCATTCTACCTTACAAGTTCAACTTGCATTCCCAATTCAGTCTTTAATACTCGGGCCCATCACCCCTAAGGTGATGTTAACCTGTCATTAACCGAACCAACCGTCAACAGGAATACAACTCGCTATGCGCAATCCAATAAGGCCCCAATAATATGAGGACTCCATATTGGGGTTACTACACATACGTCCTTACTCTTTCGAGAAGTAAAAAACCAAATCCAAATGTGCTTGTATGCAGGAGCTGTCACTTCAGACAGGCGTCTCCTACATACAATCCCCGGTGACGGAACCCTTCACCTTGACGGGAGACCATGGATGTCACTTATGTGATCCTCCATATCATTATATTCAAATTCTAATTAATTATTATGAATCATATTCACAAAATTAATTCTTCCAAGAGAAATAACAACTCTATTCATAATGGAGTGTTTTAATTTTAATTGGATTCTAATTAATCTAATCATATTAAATTAATGATCCAATTAATATCCAAAAAACATTCTTTATTGTTACTTCAAATATGGTATTATCTCAAATACATATTATTTTGAATTTTAACAATTAGAAAATACATCATTATCTCTCCAGCATTATCCCTTCCCTACCCATTGTCATGACCAATATCGACGGGAGTGCACACAGTGCAAACTGCTACCCCAACGCTCCCCGACTAAACACCATATCCGCCTCGGGTTAGGATAATGCCAAATTGATCATTATGTACTTGAGATGATAATCGGTTTTTCAACCGAAGTTATACAATATAGTAATAAATCAAAACCATTTTGATTACAAGGAAATTTGCTAAAAAAATTCCCAATCCTATTCAAGCAACTTTGTTTGTTGGAAAGTAGATTGAGTAACCAATTGTGATCTAGATCATATCTAATCAATTATTGGTTAAGACAATGTCATTTAAAGAAATAAACATCATCAAATATTTCACAAATATTTATCTATAATTATTCTAGGAAATTAAACATTTAATTTCACTAATTGATTAAATAACAATCACAAGGTTCTTGATTAGGAAAGTAATTTCCAACAGTAACCCTCACTTATTAAAATTAACATATCTCAATCAATTTAAATCCAAATCATGCAAAATAAGCTTTCAAAAATTGCTAATTTGATTTACAACCGAACTCAAGTGATGTGCATGCATTTCTAGGCGTTTCAAATGAGTAATTAACTCCTTAGTTAAGTCAATATTTGCAGTCCTCGAAACAATGGATACATGTTCACTAAAATGATCATAACTGGAGCAAACGGATTCCAAATCACACAAACTCAAATCCCACGATTTCTTTATTTAATGAGAAACAAAATCAATTGATAGTTTTATGTTTAAAGAATTTAAACAGGGCAGAAAAACTCATAAAATAGGGCTACGTGAATGGAATACGATTAAAATTCGCAAACCCTAATGAGCCCAAGTCATCCTAGGTTTATGGATCGTATCTGAAACCTCTAACCTATGGCTCTGATACCAATCGAAGAATATAAGAAGATCTTTAAGCGTATCACATAAGCATGAGGATCGCATCGTATGCGATCAGGAGCGACTAGTCGCACTAGTTGCTCGAGGCAGCGAAATTTAAATAGTTTTGATGTGATGAAACCACATGATCGAAGAACACTTCTCAGATTATTTCATCTAAATAACAAAAAAGTATTAGGTTTACCTTTTAAAGCATGTTTTCAATCAAGTATCTAAACGAAAAGACCTCCTGTCTCAAGTCCGATCCGACAGAGGAGACACTTTCTAGCGCGTGGATGAGACGCGTGCTTCTCGCAATCCATGTTGATGATCCAGAGGACGAATCTCCTGATCTCGTCACACGAGTTGCGAAGTCTTCTTCACGAGCGAGGTGCACCAAATGAGACGGAGATCCACGAGCAAACAATCCGGCAGCATACCGATGACGCTGTGGTGATGGAGACTCTCTCTAGGGCTTCCATGGTGGACGACCGCAATGAGGGAGAGAGAGGATGTGTAGAGAATGAGAGAGAGAGAGAGAGAGCAATAGTTGGTGTCTCCAACTTGTGTGTGTGTAAAGAAGAGCAAAAAGGGTGCCTCTCATTTTATAATATTTTGGGATCCATGGATCTCAATCCATGTACAACACAAATCCAATGGCTCACATTGATTTGTGTTTTATTTAATGGTAATATTTTGTTGTAAATTTACAACAACAATTAATCTGATTAAATTAAATATATATTGAATAAAGCATAAACATATAAATTAATTAAATCAAATTAGCATATGTGAATTAGGAAGGAGGCATGCCTCCCTTCATTTAAGGTGGGACGGCACACCTTGAATTCTAATTCAAGATGGTCATCCATCCTCCTTAAAAGGAAGGAGGCACTCCTCTTCCTTTTCCATGAGATCTCTTATCCCATGAAAATTTCCATAATTTACAACAACTATTGTTGTAAATTTATTTACACAAAAAATTCATAATTATTTTGTGAACATTTCAATCATGCCATTGGAAATTTGTGAATCACATTTACACCCCAAAACAAAAAGTACATTACATTTTCAATTAGTTGTTCAATGTGAATCCAATTCACATCAACATTTAATTAACAAATGTAAATTATAAATTGCTCTCTCATATATTATAAACCATATTTATAATATATATGATTAATATGGATAGTGCCACGTCATTATTCATATCCATGATAATTAAAATCACATTTAATCATCTTGGATCTCTATTCTCATGTGTCCAAATAATATGAATCACGTCCATATTATTCACATCTCTGATAATTAAATCACATTTAATTATCTAAGATAACTCTCCTTATAATATGAATCAAATTTATGTTATTTCGATAATTAAATCACATTTAATTATCAATTTTCTCAATGCTCGGATACATATATCAACAATGAAGTTATCCTAAACCCTTTCAAGGATAATGCGCTTTCTCCATGGATACTTGAAGATAAGGACATGACGATTGTATTGTTCCACATATAGTGACTTCGATATTGAGATCACATCTCAAATCCAGATCTTGCAGACCTCCCATAGATGTTTGAATAAATCAAAGACCGCAAATCTAATCTTCTCATTATATCTAAATCACATTCAGATCAATGTCCGACATTTGGACCAAGATCAGATCACTTCTCTATTGTGAGGAGTCACTAAAATCCAGACCTGTTTCATCACTCCCTATGAATGGAAGCGTCATGGTTATACAATCATTTATGATCACATCACCCTTAGGTATTCCTAATACCTGTACATCCTGCATATTGGAAGACCCAGAATAAACCCGAAGTTTTAGATCTCTTTTTCACTGTTTACTTCAGTGTTTTACCATTAAGTTTCTCATTTAACTATTGGAAGTTGGTATCGATCATACACTTTCCAAAATCACATATCATACCCAGGTGTTGATCATATACTTTCCAAAAGCATATATCAAACCTACAAATTCAGTCAGGCTTCCAAAGCAAGACAATCGTGCGCAGAATTTGATTCTTCCCAATATCTCATGAGTGAGATCATATCTTCCGATTCAGTAATGGAACCTGTATGATCCCTTTGAGAGATCGTATTACTCATATGCCCTTGCATACACACCAGCGCGTCGGGTATATAGACCTTGGTTAGGTCAACAACCTATTGGTCTGCCAAATGTACATACTCAGATATATATAGTAACACATCTGTCTCCGGTCAAAGGATGCGTGCCTATATCGTGACAGCATACGACATAGGTCTTTAGTTCTCAATCTCGTTAAGTCAACTCTTTGACCTAACTTATCTAACGCCTCCGAATCTCTATTCTTATGTAGAGGACTTGCATCAAGAGGTTAGTTAGATATCCGTCTTTAGAGAAAAAGATTGCCATCTCCTTCTCGGTTTTAGAGATCATCTTTTAATAATCATTTGATGGTGCTTGATGAGTCCTCAATCTAACTCTTTAGATATTCATCAAAACACCAGCCTCTATGATTGAATAATTGAATCAACAACTGTACGATCATCAAGATGGCCATGGTACATAACCCTAATTGTACCAAGGGACTTATTATGCAAATTAGTTATTCTTCGTTTCAGATCAGGGAATGATAATTGCAATAACATTTATAGCATAATGGCTCATCATGGGCTCGTATGTCCAACATGACCAACCAGAACTCAACTTTTGTTGACCCTGGGTCAACTGACACTCCTCTCTCTTCCTCGACTGCAGACATGTCAGACCTGATTTTTCTTCCATTTTTCGCATCTAATCCACGCATGATCTGGCATAGCTTCCTGAATGAAAAACATTGATCTGATCCTTGTAATTTCCGTCAACGTTTTAGATTTGATCAATTTGCTTTGGGCTAACAAAAATCACTAGATCTTTAAGCCTCCTTCGCCTTGTATATAAATAAGACCATCCGCCATTCTTTGATGCTTGATCCCTCTCCGAGCACGGTAGTATCTCCAATCGTGTGCGTGAGAGTTCGCCCGTGACATAGGTACTTTCCCCGAGGTTTCAGAGCATCACAGGAGGAGGAGAGGAGATCCAGGCGGTGCTCCAGTGGTGTCCTGCTCCTTGGCTTCCTGGCCAGGTGAGAGATGCACATTTTATTTTCCTTAGATAGATTTTCATTCCGTCATTTCATTCCTGCATTTAATTTAGCCTTTAGATCATAGGATTAGTTGTAATTCCATTAATGAGTTTGCCGGAGCCATTAGTGCTCCGGCCATTTCATCGTGATTCGACCCTCTTCCCAACGCGCCAACCATCCCATTTCCACCCCCATTCGCTTCTCCATCAATCTAACTCCTTATCACCCTTCGAGTCCTCCTGGATCAAAGGATCGATGCTCCCTCCAGCTCCTACCTCCAGAGTACCTTCATCTCCGCTCATCTCGTTGCGAACTCCACTAATAAAGACCCGGATCTGATTGCTCTTGCACTGGAAAGCTTCCTATATCTTTTATATGTCTGGAGGACCCTATCTGAGAGGTCTCTGAGGTATTCGAACAAGCCCAGGTCTTCAAGCCATCCAAGCCCCTATCGATGAGCTTCGGATCCATTTGACGGGTCGCCCAGTTGTGAATCATCACGTCGAAGCATTTCAACATCTTAGCAGTGAGTGAGCAGGTCTAGAGAGCCAGATTCGAGCAATCAATGGAGAGGAGAAGCTTAGTTCTTCTCAGTTCATCCATCGAGCTTCTCCATCATCCAATCAAGAGTTACGCTCCAGATGCAGCAGATGGCGTCCGATCAAGTGAAGCCACGATCGTCCAATCTCTGCCTGAGGTCTAGTCTCAACTGTCCTCGTCGAACCATCATCATGCACAATGGAGTTGCAACGTGTTAAGTGAGAGGATCTGAACCGTCGACCCTTGCGCAAATAAGGGGTAATTTGCATCGTACCCCTCTTTTTCCTTTATTTTATTTTAGTCCTTAAATATTCGTCTAGAGTGTAAATAGTTTGGCAATCCAAAGGCCTTCTATTAGCTCCAAACTTTGACTTTATTAAGGCTAGTTTAAAAGTCGACAATTATTCCAAGTTATTTCTTTTTCTTTTTTATTTTTTTCTGTACTCATTGCATAAATGTTTGCTAGGGACTAGCAAAGGCAAGTATAAGGGGGTGACGAATCTCCATTTCATCACCTTTATTCTCACATTTTAGCCCTTAAACCCTAGCTAAATGTATGTAAATATCATTATTTTGTACAAATTAGCATTCATTATTTATTGTATAATTATTGTATAAATTACATTATTTAAAGTCAAAATAAAAGAATAAAAAAAGAAAATAAAAAAAATGAAATGTCAAACCCCGAGACCAAGTCAAGAATTGATGTGGTCGACAAGGAATAAAGTAGGGGGAGATAAGGGCCAAAAAGACAATAAAAAACTCATTCTTTCATTCGTCAATAATTTATTTCTGGGACCCATTTTATTCTATATTATTTATTCATCAAATCAAAAAACTTTGTACATGAAAGTTGTAGATAAAAATGTATAGAAGTGTACATTTTATACTAAGAATAAAAAGCCAAACCCAAACTTTCCAGACCTATATCTTCTCAATAAAAACTCAAAATGCCTCAAAATCATATTTAATTGTATATAACTTTTAATTAACTATTTAATGAAGATGGTTTCACTTAATTTGGAGTTAAGGTGTGAAAGTTAGGTTTTCGTCCCCTATTGTATAGTATACCTAAATAAAATATTCATTTCATTTATTTTTTATCATTTTTATAATTTTCTAATTTTGTAAATAGTATTTATAATACATATACATATTTAGGATAGAATAAAACCATGAAGAAAATACAAAAATAAAAATAGTCTATATAAACACATAGATGAAATACTATACTTGTACTCATATAAAATACACCTCTATTTATTTAGGAGTACAAACAACATCAAAAAATATAATAAAAATAATTTATGTATATAAAAACAAGTTTTAAATGTATAAAATATTAAAAAAATAATAAAAGTACAAAATACAAAATAAAAATAAAAAACATAATATAGGTAAATATACATATACATAAAATCCTAAAAAGTAACCTATAATAAATAAACCCAAAAAAGAAATAAAAATTATAATTTAAAACTACATAAAATACTCAACATTTTTTATTTTTATGACCTGAAATTAATAAATTCAGTTGTTATTTATATTTTATTTAATAAAGCATTTTTGCCTTGCATTGTTCTGGTTGGTCCACATGGACCAACTAGAACTCAGCTTTTGTCGACCCTGGGTCAACTGACACTCCTCTCTCTTCCTCGACTGCAGACATGCCAGACCTGATTTTTCTTCCATTTTTCACGTCGAATGCACGCATGATCTGACATAGCTCCCTGAACGAAAAACATTGATCCGATCCCCATAATTTCCGCCCACATCTTGGATTTGATCAATCCGCTTTGTGCTAACCAAATCGCTAGATCTCTGAGCCTCCTTCGCCTTATATAAATAAGACCATCCGCCGTTCTTTGATGCTTGATCCCTCTTTGAGCTATGTAGTGTCTCCAACCGTGTGCGTGAGAGTTCGTCGGTGACCAAGGTACTTTCCCTGAGGTTCGGAGCATCATAAGAGGAGGAGAGGAGGACCAGGCGGCGCTCCGGCGGTGTCCTGCTCCTTCCCAGCCAGGTGAGAGCTGCGCATTTTACTTTCCTTAGATAGATTTTCATTCCGTCCTTTCATTCCCACATTTAATTTAGTCTTTAGATCATAGGATTAGTTGTAATTCCATTAGTGAGTTCGCCGGAGCCATTAGTGCTCCGACCATTTCATGTTAATTCGACCCTCTTCCCAACACGCCAACCATCCCATTTCCACCCCTATTTGCTTCTCCACCAATCTGACTCCTATAACCCTTTGAGTCCTCCTAGATTGAAGGACCGGTGCTCCCTTCAGCTCCTATCGTTAGAGTACCTTCATCTCCTCTCATCTCGCCACGAACTCCACTAATAAAGACCCAGATCTGATTGCCCTTGCACTACAAAGCTTCTTATATCTTTTACAGGTCTGGAGGACCCTATCTGAGGGGTCTCCTAGGTATTCAAACAAGCCCAGGTCTTCAAGCCATCCAAGTCCCTATCGATGGGGTCCAGATCCATTTGACGGGTCTCCCAGCTGCGGATCGTCACAACGAAGCATTTCCCCATCTCAGCAGCGAACGAGGAGGTCTGGAGTGCCAGATTTGAGCAATCAATGTAGCAGAGGAGCTTAGTTCTTCCCAGTTCATCCATCGAGCTTCTCCGCCATCCGATTAGGAGCTGCGCTCTAGATGCGTCAGATGGCGTCCGATCAAGTGAAGCCACCATCATCCGATCTCTGCTGAAGGTCTAATCTCAACCGTCATCGTCGAACCATCATCGTGCACAATGGAGCTGCAACATGTTAAGTGAGAAGATCTGAAGCGTCTACCCTTGCGCAAATAAGGGTAATTTGCATCGTACCCCCTTTTTCCTTTATTTTATTTTAGTCCTTAAATATTCGTCTGAAGTGTAAATAGTTTGGTGAAAATTCCATATAGTCCCCATGCTTTCATGTATTTGCCCACGTGTCCACGCCAGCTCAGCTCGTGTGGCTTGTCACATGAGTTGGGTATTTTGCAGGCATAAACCCTTGATTTTGTATATTTGTTTTTTAATACATGAAATTGTATATTCGGTATACATTTTTGTGGAAAAATTGCATAAAGGACTAGAATACTTATATATTTGCAAAAAGGCCCTTCTAGGGCGTTTCTAATTTAAGAATTTTGTGAAAAATTGCATGTATGCCCTCGGGTTTCGTAAAAAATCTGAAATGCATGTATACTTTATTTAAACTACAAATATGGCCTTGCCAGTACTTTGAATTTTATTTTCTTGTTTATTTTCGTTAAAAATAACACATGTTTGTATTTTATTTGTAAAATTGCATGTAAAATGCCATGAATGACATATTTTCATGATCTGATTTTTAATTTGCACTTCTTGACTTTTATGTATTTATTAAAATTCAAAAAGTGAGCATTAATTCCCTATTTAGCTTTAAAAATGCCAAAAAAATCAAATTGCTTTTAAAAAATATAATATGCTTATTATGACCTATAATAACTCCATATCAAAAATCCCCTAAACTAGAAAAGGATAAATTAAAAAGCTTTAAAATCTAGTAAAAATAGGGAAAACCGCCAAAATTTTTAGAAATATTAAATTTTGTCCCTAAATTTTCTCTGTATTATTACTTATGTATTAAATTTGGTTTAAAGAAATTTTGACACTTTTTATATTTTTAACCTTCAACCAATTTGGCCTATTCATTTAATCCCTATTTTGAGATGTTTTTTACTTTAAAAATATCAAAAAATGAAAAAATTCCAGAAAAATCACCAAAATGTTGGAGCCTAAAAAAGTTTTTCTTGGATTATTGGACTATATATATACCATATACTATATATGGGTAAAATGTGTATGCCCCCTAGGGGGAGCTAACTTAGCTCCCCCGTCCCATTTTTTATGTATTTTTTTATTTTTTTGAAAATAAAAATTATGTAAATTTATTATCATATCCGTATATTATATCATTCAAATTTCATGCAAAATAGAGACTCCTACGACCTCCATCCAGACGGGGTTGATTTAAAAAATCCTAAGACCGTTAAAAAATGACTGTCTAGATGGAGGTCGTAGGAGTCTCTGTTTCATACGAAATTTGAATGACATAATATAGGAATACAATGATGAATATTCACAGAAAAAATTTCAAAAAAAAATAAAAAATTGAAGAAAATAGGGCGGGGGGGGGGGGGGGGCTAAGTTAGCTCCCCTAGGGGGCAACCCCAATTTCCTCACTATATATATATATTATCCATATACTTATATTATGTGCTAATATATTCTATATAAATATTTTTTTTATTTTCAGAAAAATAAAAAATAAATTAAAAATTTGCAAAATTATAACCAATAATAATAATAATAATAAATATTATATATAAACTTTGTCGTCTCTTTTAGATCCCTACCTATATGTGTGTGTGTGTATATCTTGAACTTATTATTATTAAACATACTATATACATATATTTACTATTAATTTAATTAAAAAAGAAAAATAAAAAACCCACATAAAAGGCTAAAAGACAAGTATGTACAAATTTCACATTGATTAGCAATAATCATGGGCTACCTAGCTTGCTCTCTGAGGTTCGACCTCTACATGATTACATGCTATACATTTTTGTTTGTAGAGTACAATAAATTGTGCTTCACATTTTTGTCTATTCATTGCTTATTTTTACACTATGGGTACTTGTTGATGGACTTTGGGGTTTCTTATGGGTTGCCTCAACAATAAATTGTCTTCGCCTTCCGTGAGGATAGTTTTTAGACCCATTTGAAATTCCTTAGTCATCAGTACCCCTCTAAGATATTGCAATATCAATTATGCCCTCCCTTTTTTGGAATATCAGTTTAGCCCCTAACTTCTTCCACAATAATCACATGTGTCCCTCGAGTTGGTTGTCGTTCATCCCCAACGCAAATGGGCGTTAACTTTGGGGACAAAAGGGGAATTAGATCTAAAAAAGGTTAGAAAGTCCTCCCCATCCCCTTTTCCCCTATCATCCTCCTCTTCCCCAGCCTCCTCCTCCTCCATCACCCCCTCCTCCACCCCCTCCTACTCCATCTCCGCCCCCCTATTCCGCCACTGCCCCTCCTCCTCCCCATATTCCTACTCCCTCTTTCTTTCCTCCTCATGAAGGAGCTAGAGCAGTGGTTGTTGTGCCTCCAAGGTGGAGGACATGGACGACTGATGTTCGTGTCTCGGATGGTGAAGATGGATTGATGCTCTTCGATGGCTACTCGATTGGTTAGCGTGCGATGCATTTGCTCTTCAGTTTAGAGGCCAGTTCAAAGGATCAGAAGGCACCCCTTGTCATTGACCATTTCCCATGCTTCACAGTCATTCCTCCATTAGATTCCCAAGCTTCCCTTTAATTCTACATGCAACATCGACAAGATCATATCTCCATCTTTATAGATTTTTGATCGTACATCCACGGCCATTCTTTCAAACCCAACCATCAAATCATCACCTCAGTGTCACTTGGTCGTGCATTGATCGAGAAAGATGTCTCGTCAGCACACCCTCCATCCACCTGAGCAAAACAACAACTTCAAGCACCATTGGATCATGATCTCATCGTGGAGACTCTGCCGTTCACCAACAGAAAGGAGGAGGTTCCAAATGTGAAGATTTCTTTAGCAGCAACTCACCTTTGTCAGAGAGGACAAGGACAAACTCCAGTTCCAAGCCCAACACCACCTAATATGGGGTCCTCTATCGTGTATGAGGTGCCCAAGGTGTGTATGGGGATGTTTATAGAGGCCATACAATCAAGGGTGATCGTTGATCTGTGCCATTGGGAGATTACTCCTCATCAGTCGTCAATGCCCTCGATCAATGACTACATGCGCTAACACATGGCAGTGGAGCACGAATCCTCTACAGTACTCCAGAGACCGGTTTGTAAAAAAGGGATGCCTCGAGCCGCTCAATCAAGATCGAGTGCAACATAAAATTTGGGTATTTTTTAGCCTTTATCGTGGGCATCGCTCGATCTTGATCGAGCGGCTGGAGGCGCCCCCATTTTTACAGTTGGCCTCTATAGTACTGCAGAGGATCCAAGCTCTACGATAGTGACCTCTCTGTTATATCTAATGGCTTTGATTCATTTGCATCATTCATGCTGCATCAGAGATCATGTGCATAATACACGTGATTGGTTAAATTTCAGAGAGGCCTTTGTTCTCCTAGTAATAGCCACAAGAAGTCTGCCACCATGTACCTCTCACATTGGATGAGCTATTTTGCGTGTTAACCCGACGAGAGTTGGGTTTAAACACCGTTAGGTACATGTCTTTCTTTTCATTTTATTTTTACAGAATGGTCCTTGTATTTAAGCATTGTTTTGAATATTTAAGTTTTACGTTTTTCAAAATTTAAAAATTGCACTTTATGGAGCGAATAGTTCTTAATTCAGTGAGCATTTACTTGGATTTTACGGTGCGCGATCGAATCATTAAAATTGAAATAGATAAGATCAACATATTTTACCTTATTTATGTTATTTAATTCATAGAAATTTAGTTCTTGCATGAAAAAAATGGAAAATTTGTACTTGTAGACCTTTTTATGTTCTATCATGTATCTGAGAAGAATTATAAAATAAAATGTCCTATGAAATAAAATAATTCTTAAGTAACTTTCATGTTTAATTATTAGTTTATTAAAATTACATTTGCTCTATATTCCCCTAGTTAAGATCTATTCGAGATAATTTTGATTTTGAAGATTATTAAATTATGAAATTATTAAAATCAATAATTGGTTGATCAATCACTTGGCTCATATGATAGATCATGTTAACTCTATGATCGATCAGTACTGATAGATCATTAACGTTCGATGATCGATCATTTTGAGGCTGTAGATCCATTTGGACCTTAAAATTATGAAACCTAAAAATGATGTAGACCATATGTGACATTTATATATATGTTAAATGGCTGGATAATAGCAATAGAGTGATAATCAAGTGAAATGGATCTGGGTTAACTCTAAATTGAGAATGAAGGATATTAGTGGATTTGATAACCTTCAAATTGCTTTGTAATAATAAAAAGCCGATAATTAAAATCTTGCTAAATAATTCCAAAAAATACATTAAGTGCATTTGATCGCCTTTTGTTACGTGTAAAATACCTAATTTTAGGTGTTTTCTATTTTTGTGGTTTTTTATAATATTATACACATTATATTTTAAATATAATGTTGTAACATCATATATACATTATCTGATTTTTTTATTTTTAGGAGTTCAGGATACTTCTATCTAAAATATATACGATAGAAATATAGTTACTATATAACATGATACACTTGTTTCTTTTTATTTGCTTTTTTGAATTTTTAGGTGTTTTTGGATTTTTATTTTTATGTAGTAAATTATAATACAAAGTGAAGAAATAAAACCAGAAACCAAATAAAAAATAATTTATTTTGTATATAAGATAATAAGTATGATTGATCATGTGTATAGTTCTTTTGTCATATGACTAATTTCATGCATTTTGGGTTCTATTTGCCTTAAAAACATTATAGTGGGTGGATCGGTCATTATTTGCGGTTGCTAACTACCATCATAAGCCTAGAACCACCTTCTATAACTCTTGACTTCAGTCGATAAAACTTATGCCGATAATAGTATCCCGGTAAAGAAGACAACAATCACGACGGTTTGCAAACCATCGACGATGGCGACTATATCATCGACAATTTCCATAACCACCGTCGATAATGAATATATCATCGACGATCGAAATAACACGGCCTCAATGGTAAAAATATCATCAATGGTTGCTTACAATCTTCGTTTCTTGTTGATAACAACTATAGAAGGATGTGAGATGGACCTCATCAGTTCTCACACCATTGGAAGAGCTAATCATCGACGGATGCCTATCATTCTTAGTCCTTCAACAATAGACGATAATGACTTTAAAAAATAAAAAAATAGATACACTAGAAGATCCATTAGGTATGTAGATCCACAGGCGTGCGGTTTACTGATGTCTGTTTGTTGAGAGAAGAGCAAAGGAAATGAAAAAGTAGATACACTACAAGATCCGATGAATTAGGTCTAATCATAAACCACTGATTAAGCCTTAGAGGTGATGTGTCGTATATCTAAGCTAGTCTAGCCAATTTCATGAAAAATGTAGGTTATGTAAAATGAGATCATAGAGCACTCAAATGTCATCCACCAAATTTTTTGGGCGAAACCGAAAGGAAGGCTATTATTCACACGATAAACGTACATATTATTATTATTTTATTATTAATTTTAGAAGCAACATCATATGGTTAAGATGTGAGAGCAAAATATCCTTTCAAAACAAAGTGCACACGCTCACCCGCAAGCGCACCTATCATGAAGAGCGAGTCCTCTACTATATTACAGAGGTCTGCTGGATTGTCGGAATCGTTCCATCGTGATCGAAGGGTTCACACACACAGGATCACTAAAACCCGAAATTCGTGTGAATTGATGGAGCGGCTCTGGCTAAACAAAACCGGTCTCCCTATCATGAGAGTCATCACGACACCAGTGACGGCATCCACCACCTCAGCTCCCCCAATAGCTAAATAGACAAACCGGAGAGTCACAGCTCAGCACAGCTCAGTTTCCAACGGAGAGAGAAAAACCGGTCCGCATCAAAAGATTCCTCTATTAAAGCGTGGGGGGAGGAGGAAAGAAGAAACAGACCACAACCCCAAACGCAAATCGTAGCACTTCTCCTCTCCCCCTCTGTCCCAATGGCCGAAACCCTAACGAGGGAGCAGTACGTGTACCTCGCGAAGCTCGCCGAGCAGGCGGAGCGCTACGAGGAGATGGCGAGCTACATGGAGCACCTCGTGCTCGCCGGCGCCGGCGAGCTCACCGTGGAGGAGCGCAACCTCTTCTCCGTGGCCTACAAGAACATGGTCGGCTCTCGCCGCGCCGCCTGGAGGATCGTATCCTCCATCGAGCAGAAGGAGGAAGGCCGCAGGAACGACGACCACGTCGCCCGCGTCAGATCCTACAGGTCCAAGATCGAGTCCGAGCTCTCCGACGTGTGTGGGGGCATCCTCAAGCTGCTGGCCTCGCACCTCGTGCCGTCGGCCACCGCGAGCGAGTCCAAGGTGTTCTACCTCAAGATGAAGGGGGATTACCATAGGTACCTTGCGGAGTTCAAGGTCGGGGAGGAGAGGAAGCAGGCGGCGGAAGACACCATGGAGGCCTACAAGACGGCGCAGGTGGGAACTGTCTTTATTAGCGTTTTTTTTTGCTTTTGCGTTTGTTGCATGTGGTGGATTTCATATTAAAGTTCGGATCTTCGATCTGTGCGTAGCTTTGACGTTGTTGGGATCCAAAATCTTTTGATTGGTTGTTCTGTCGTTCTGCTTTAGAAATCGTTTTTGGGGTTTTGACGGGATTCTATACATAAATCGAAATATTAATTTTTTTGTCGACAAAAGAATGCATAGTCTGCATCTGAAACAGTATCATGGCATCAAGTTTTCTGGAGGGGAGGGCGGTGGTGGTTTGGGATTTTTGATTGCGGTATCTTGATGGTGATATACAATAGTTCAATTTAAGTGATTGTTGAGGAATGGATATGGCTTCTTCTTTTGAAAGATAATTAGACTGACTTGGTATTCTTGCGGAAAGATCTGAACGCCATATTAGTCTTTCTGAGTTTTTGATGCTGACCTGGGTTAGCTAGGGGTATTTAGGGCACATGGGTTCTAGCCTTCATTTCCATTTTGTTGACTCATGGAAAAAGGAGTTTTTGTTCATTTTACAAGGTATTTCATGCCTATGTCCAGATTATTGCGGGACTTGTGGCTTACGTGGGTTTCTGCAAGGACCGTATCTTAAAGAGATCATAGGCTTGTCCAGAGTGGGAAGGTTCCATGAAGATTATATGTTTCATGTGGCTTTAAGAAAGAAAAGGTGTTAGTAAAAGTATTTGAAGATTGCAGGTAATGTGATGATGTGATATGTTCACTTCGCCACATTAATAAGGGGACCACGGACCTTTTGTTCATGAGTGCTGGAAAATGATTACTTTTTATTATATTAGTTATTACTCCGAGCTATTGTCCTATTTGAAAAAAGGAAATGTTTTGGAGTATTTGGAACTGTTATTCTGTGAAGAATGGTACGCAATAGTACTTGACACTTCGCCAAGGACCCATTTGAGGGCGATGGTAACGGGCATTGGCTTTGTGTGTACATAAACATAGGCAGTATCGGAAGGACGGATGAGTCAAGAAGGGATGAGAAGAAGCAAGGCTTTTTCCATGCATGTTAAAGAAATTCCCAACTTCATTACTGTATGATCAAGAAAAACTCGTGAACCTGATCTTTTGTTTTTGTATATATCTAATGATTTTTATTTGGCTATAAAGGAAATAATTTCTTATATCCCTTAATTTCCATTTCGTTCTCATTTAGAACCTAATATTATGACATTACTAAGTTTGAGATTTGTTTTCGCTAATTAATCATTTTCTATCTAGCATTATTTTGTATAATAGTTATAGTTATCTTGAGTTTGTTATTTATTTAGGCGGGTAATCTAATCTTTCCTAATATCTATTTAGTGCGTGGTAATGATTTTTGTGTTGGCTTTACTCTAATGAGTATTCGTGAGAGGAAGCGGGTCTATACAGAAATTTTTCTATTATTTCATCATGTTGATATTTGGAATTTGCATGTTGTTCTTGATTAACATTCAATGAATTTGCTTATCATTTTCATGGGAATTTAATCATGAGTGTATTGCATCCAAAATCTATCTAAAATAGGCAACAAATGGAGCTGGCAGTTTGCTCTTTCGACATGATCAGTTCTACGCCGAGAATGTGATGGCACATGCCAATGCGATGAGTGAGAGTTGGAACACTTAATCCTGTTATGCGAATATTTGTAATAGGCTTGTAATAATTTCTGGTGATAAATGGTGAAGTTTTTGGGCATACACCTATACGGTGCAAGCTCTTTTTTCTTTCAAAAAAAACAATGGAGCTGGCTACATAGCCTCACACAGAAAACTCAGAAAATGAGGAAGTAAATTATAAGAGGTTGACCACTACTTGATAACTTGGACTTCATTGTATATGGTTGCCGTCAGTTCATTTGGGCCCATATTCAACCGAGGTTTTTTTAATAACAGTTCCAGTCTAGGCCTGGATTCACACTACAAGAATCCCTAGCTAACGAAGAAACCATATGAAATATAACAATCATATTGCATCTAGATGAAGATTTGGTTGGTGGTATACAAGTTTGATTCTGGCTGGTTGTTGCTATGCCTTGTAATTAATAGAAACTGCTGTTCCTAATTGAGGACAAAGGATAAGTTTATTTTTTTCTATTTTTGGCTTCTTCCGTAGTCCTATCAATTGGGGGAAAACGGGTTGTATTGTGGTTTTATCATTTTTCTGCAATGCTTTTGTTCCTACTTCCCATCCTTTCATGCAAGCTCTACATCTTCAGGCCTGACATTATCTAGTCGAAGCTAAGTTATAGCACAGTTTGCAAACTAACTTGGGGCATGATCCAGTAAGATAATTTTGCATTTTGGTGCTTCACTTAAAACACCATATGCTCCGAGTGTGCTTTAAACTAGTGGCAAGTTTGATTTTGAGAACTGTGGATAGGAAAAATTAAGAAGCCTTCTACCAAACCAACCTCAAGAGAAAATCAATGTGGCTATTAGTTGACTTCGCCACACTTATTATTTAAGTTCGTTATGGTTTAAGTTCATCTGATTATTCAAATTGAGACATATAATCACCGAATTGCTAATATCTGTGTAACTGCTAAATAACATTCCTATCCCATGTTTTTGATGGTTTTATAATACTGTTCCTCTTGTGTTTTTTCTACATGATGTCTATACATGGAAATAGTCTATTGTGCAGAAGTGCTATTTTTTTGGAGATGAAAAATATGAATTTAGCTCACTTTTTCTGATGTTTTATCTTTATTTATTGGTAGGATATTGCGCTTTCTGATCTTCCGCCTACTCATCCAATAAGGCTGGGGCTGGCTCTTAATTTTTCTGTGTTTTTCTATGAGATTCTCAATTCTTCTGAGAAGGCTTGCAACATGGCCAAACAGGTTCGCTTTAATTTTATTCCATTATGTAATTTTGCAGTTCTTTTTTTCCTCTTATTTTGAAGTAAGCGGTAAAAATAAGGTTTGAATGATGATCCTTTTTTTGAAAGTAAACCATGATCCTTTGGATAACCTCTAAGGAGAGTAATCAATGTGGTGATATCCTGATATGGCATTCACATTTTCCCCCTATGTGATTGAGTAGATGGGGGAATTACTGAAATACCTCAGAAAACTCACGCAGATGAAATTTTAACTTGAAAACTTGGCAAATGCTAGCGCCTGTAATTAATCATTTGTAATTGTAACAATTGTATCCTTTTGCAATTCAATTGGACATCATCGTGCCTTCTATCATTGCAAGTTATTTACTTGTATCAAATTTAAACTTTCTTGCCTGTTAATTATCACAACAGAAATTCGTAATGTATATACCATATCTATGTCAATTGGTAAAAAATTCATTGTGGAATCTTTGTCCCATTTCGATGACGTGAATGTGGTATTTTCAACCATCCTCTTTGGAGTAATTTAATTGTCAATTTTTAATTAAAACAAAGTAAGATCAAGGCCCTAAATGTCGGTTTCGGTCACCATTTCGGTATCGACCAAAACAAAATTTCGATGGAATTTCGGTGGAATTTCGACCGGAATTTCGGTCATTGCGGTCATTTTTTTGTACTAGGACCCCCATATTTCGGTCATTTCGGTGGAATTTTGATTTCGACTGGATATCGATATAGAAATTCGACCGAATTTCGCTGAAATTTGAGGCCATGAGTAAGATTCAATGATTTAATCCTATCGGTTGCCAACCTTTATATTTTTAGTACTAGAATAAAAAATTATTATTTTTGGATCCTGGATGTTTTTTTAGTTCAATGCATCAGAAATAGATAATCAATAATGGCATGCCATGTGATATTAGATTGAAAAATTCCATAGATATAGAGAAGTCAATTATTGTTCTATCAGGTTAAGGTACATTATGCATCTCTATTTATATCCTTTCTAGATCCAATCACCATACATGGGATCAAAATGGTAATAATAGATACATCATATGTTCTTCTCTTTCCCTCAGTCTCCTTAGTAAACTGATAGGTTATCCAATTGAGTATAAGATGGCAACTGTACATTTTTCGTCATCTTTCTGAAGTTGTTTACCTTTACTCACTTGTCATGGTGAATTTTTTCATGTTATCGAGGTTTATAATTTTTTTGAAAGAGTGAGGGGTGTGATCTCAAGGTGAGTGATATCCTAATGAAATTACTTATGAAAGATGGTAGATCCTTGTCCCACTTTAAGTAGGGTCGGCTACATGGATGCTTGCTTAAATCATAATGAAAGATTCAAGTATTTTTTATGTGGTTCTCGGCTACCTAACTCAAATCCACAAGGGGGGATTTGAACCCTGGTCTTTTGAGTGGTAGGCACACTGCACTACCACCACACAATTGAAGGGGGTACAATGAAATTACTTATAGAAAAGGAAAAAATTACAGAGCACACACCTCACATAGTGCTATGACAATCTAACATGCATCAATGTATTCTCCACATAACAATGCTCCTGTTAAAGACAACCCCTTTTCTAGAGATCTATATCACCCATAAACAACAAAAAGGCTGTAAGTAACTACTGCGATACATAGTATATGCAGAGACCATAGACTCTCAGAACTCGTTAGATGAGCGACACAACTGTGGTAGTTCCAAAAGATCCCAAAGCTCGTAAGATAGTGTGCAAGAGAAAAAAACATGTTCAATGTCCTCCATATCTGCATTGCAATGCCTTCAGGAGATGCCACTCGTATTTAACCACCTTGATCTGAGTGCATGTGTGGTCAATCGACCTCTCTTCATTTACCATAGAAATTCCTTCGCTCGAGGGGGAATCGATGAAAGACAAATAAGTTAAATACATCTTTATCACCATTAGAAGGTTGTCTAAAATATGAAGTGAGATGATTTGCTTTTTTGACTGAAAATTTTTCAACCCATTTCCATCCATAAGGGCCATCAATGTCCTTAAGGTAACCCATCATCTGCACAAAGTCATCAAAACATTGCTCGGAGAACTTCAGGAGAAAAGATAGGTACCGAGTATTATTCGCTCGTCCAATCGTCCTTCCAAAAATTGAATAGGGCACCATCTCCTAAAATATGCCTTATGCACCCCTTGACTAACAGTATCACGTCAGCAATACCCCGCCAAAAACTCGAAGGCCATGCCAAAAACTTGAAGGCATCATAAAAGCGCGCATCTCCACCGTCAAGCTCATATCAAGTAGATGCTGCTAAGCAATCAGGTCAACAAATCATCACGGGGCCCTCAGATTCGATTAATCCATTTAGGAAGAAGAGCTTGATTTAGTTCGTTCAAGCTTACCAAGTCCACCATTGAGCTTAGGCATAGTGGCAATATCCCATGCTACATGAGAACATAATATGGTCTCCTCCTTTAAGCTAACCCACAAAAAAATCAAATAATCCTCACCATTCATCGTCGTATACTAACAGGCACATGTCGAGCAGATATATAGAAAATGGGGATGACAGACAAAACCTAGTTGACCATAACCAACCTACCTTCCTTCAATAATGAGGACTTCCATCATGGCGGGCATTTCTCCAACTTCTTAATCACATGACACCATTGAGCTTTTGTGAGTCACTTGTATGCGAGTGTGAGACCCAAATATTGGAGCGGCAAGCTGGAGACGGGAGCGCCAAGGACATTACAACGCCCAATGACTTCCTCATTAGAGAGAGCGAAATGGACAAAGGAAGATTTGTTTTGGTTGATCACGAGCCTCGCAATGTCCCTAAACAGATCCAACAAGACGGGCATGCCACACACTTCTTGGATGCCTTCTTTAATGAAGAAACCCGAGTCGTCAGTATAATATAGCAAAGGAATGGAGATGCTACTTTTAGAATAACCTGCAGTAAGTCCATTCGATATGCCCTCCTAGTGAATATAGCCAAAGTATCTGCAACAATCACAAAGATGAAGGGTGCAAATGACATCCATGGTGAATTCCGCATTGTGGTTGGAAAAATTTCTCCTTCTGGGTTACCATTAACTGTCATCGAGAAATAGGTGGTTGTAATACATTGTTTCGTCCAAGTAATCCAAGTATATGGAAACCCTCGGTTATGTAGAATAGTCCATATAAATATCCAATCTACATAGTCATAAGCTTTAGTGAAATATATCTTCCATATCAAACACCTCTTCTGACGCCTTTTCCAATTGGTGGCTATTTCATTTGCTATAATCAAATATTCATCATATATCTACCAAGAATAAAGGCGGATGACAAATGAGAAATGATAGCATGCAAAGTTTGACGAAGACAATTAGCGAAAACCTTAGCCAGAATGAGGTAGATTTCGTTCGAGAAAGCAATCAATCCACAGTATTTACATTGAGAGGCGACATCTCCCCTGGGAAGGAGAAAGATGAATCTATTCAATAACTCGAAGCCACCATTCTCTATCTAAACTTCATCAATAATCATGATGATGTCATCTAGGATTACATCCCAAAATAATCTATAGAAGGCACCAGGAAGCCATCCGATCCCGGTGTAACATCCGCAGTAAGTATCTATAAAGCTTCCTAGACCTCATGTAATTGAATCTTAGAAGTGAGCTTTTGCACCTGGGTCGAGGTGAATCTACTCGATGTCAACACCTCTCCATGGCCCGGGACAAGAAAGATGAAAAAGCTACACCAACCCTACGATCCCCTATGATGTTAACACCTCCCACATCAATAGAGTGTATGTGATTAGGCATCTTTCTAGCACTAGCCATATTGTTAAAAGTCCGGTGTTAGCATCACCTTCCTTCAACCATTTAACAATTTATGTCTATCTTTTCTTTCAATCCAATTCTTTCCTTTCCTCGTCAAAACTGATAGATAGTTACAACATATGGGTCTTTAGCTCATCAGGAGACATGGATCTTGTGTCTTCACTTCTGTCTAGTTGATTGTATTTAGCAACGGCCTCATCCCTTCTTTCCCTTCGAGCCTGAGTGTTACTCCTCTTGAATTCTGTAAGCCACTTATGAAGCGCCCATCTTAAAGCAGAATCTTCTTGTTTTATCGAACCCTGGACCTCACTTGATCTCCAGAAAGTGGCCACTAAGTCATAAAAGCCCTCCTCTATTATCCAAGATCTTTCAAATCTAAACATCGAGCGATGACGAACATGGATGTTAGTTCCAGAGTTCCAAAGGAGAGGAGTGTGGTCAGATAGAGCATGTGGAAGGGTTTTAACCCATTGTTGGTGAAATTTTCGAAGACATTCTTGATATAAAAAATCGATAATATGGGATGTAAATGATCTGTTTCTCCAAGTGAAGAGTCCATTACCAGCATCTATCTCCTCCAAGTTAAGGTCACACCAATGCAGCAAAATCTTGAAACCCTTGATCTTGACCACCCCTACCATTTGGTCAGTCATTGGTATACAGAGTCACATTGAAATCCCCGACATAATCCAACAATGACCAGTAAAGCATTCCCTGATGTATAGATCTCCGACCAAAAGTTTTTTTTTGAATGAATCTCCGGCCAAAAGGTTGGCCTCATAGAACCATCCAGCGGCCTTTAGATAGAGATCAGAAGCTCCCTGCCCTCATTCATATTCCTGAGGAGCACAGATAATACAAGCTGCCCCTCTCTACCTTGGTTGTTAGTGTCCGGACATTCCCATTCCAACATGTGAGCAAGGTTTGAAAAAACGAAAGGCGGAACGAGGCGGTCTCCTTGGAATCGAGGCGAGGCGTAGCCTCGAGGCGGTCGAGGCGTAAGCCTCAGTTATATATAGAAAAATATGTATAAAACTACAATTATATGTCTCTTTATGTAATTATATGTTCTCTGCCCAATATATAATAATTTACACTACAAGATATGATGAAATAATAAAGATAAGAACCCCAAAATAGAAAGATATACAAATGTATGAGAATGCATATGTTAGTATTCATCAGAATTCTAACTCTCTAACCCAAGTTGAAGAACTAGTGTATGCACCCCTCCTGCCATAACATACCCCAACAAGACGGGGGTCTCGCTTATTTCTATTCAGATATATGGATTTGTTTGTATGAGAATGTACATGACCTCCCCTTGAATTCTATCTTGTTTGTCCTTCTCAGTATATTGCATAGCTTATTGTGTAACAACTCCTTAAATTAAGTTTACAAGTAATGCTTTAAATGATATTTGCGGATTTGCGGATTTGTATGTTGCCTTAAATTAAGAGTTTTTGACATAATTGGACATGTTTAATGGTAAATATGAACATGAAAGTGGCCAAATTTAAGCATTCATCTTGTATATTTATATCCTAAACAACTAGACTTTTATAAACATATGAAATTACTAATAGGATAAATGATTAACATAACAAATATTTTGAAAATAAAAAAACGCCTCAGGGACCGCCTCGCCTCCGCCTCGACCGCCTCGACCAACTGAGGCGTTCGCCTCTCAGAGCCCCCCTGAGGCGGCCGTTCTGGGGCGGTTTTAGGCCGCCTCGCCTCGAGGCGTACGCCTCGTGCGCCTCGAGGCGCGTTTTTTTGAACCATGCATGTGAGAATTCCACCTGAGCTCCCATTAGAATTGATGGCACAGAAATCAGTAAGTAACGGGCCCTTCAAAGTTTTCCAACATGGCATCGTTCCAGGACTGCATCTTCGTCACTTGTAACAAGATTATTTCCAGTCTTATCTGAAATCTGGATCATCTTGAACCTTGTAATATTTTGGTGCTCTTGTTTGTGATACTGCCCTTATTTTATACTTTGGATATCCAAGGTTGTCTTTTAACACGAAGTTATTTATTTTATCGAGGATTGTGGTGCTGATTTTGATCATCGTTCCTTCTTGAAGTTTTTGCAACAAGGGTTTGTGAGAGCAAATCATGTAGGGTTTCCTCTTGAGATTGTGCAATGAAGACCGTCGAGCTGTATGAGACTGCAAAGTTCCTGCTAGCCATCATCTGCACCTTGCCTCCCTTAGTTGGGCAACACAAGTGCTCTCCCTTTTCTGTGCTCTTCATGCTACAGTTCACACATTGTCATAATTCCGTGTAGCAGGAGCTTTCGACTTCAACTTAGCAACACACTGCTGTCTGAACATTAGGCATTATGTTTAATGACCAACTTTGATCTCTAATGTACTTTATGTGCTTTAGAGTGGAATGTTGCATAATCTTATGCGATCATATTGCATAAGATTGTTCAGCACCTTTTTTCTGGTGTTTCTAAAAGAAAAATGGTGAAAGCAAGGGGTACAAAATGGTGAGAGATTGGAAGAAGGGATATGATGACAATGAATCAAATGCACGACATACGTGCCAAGAGAAAAATGGTGAAAGCAAGAGAGAGAATGTGTCACTTGCACTCAAAGCTGTTAGTCCCCTACTGCATAGTCTAGGTTCCTTTATATAAGGGTAACATAAGAGGGGAAACGAAATTCCAACTCCAAATTGAATAAAACCCACATCTTTTCCCACGTAAGAAAGTCCAATTCCTATTTAGATAGAAGTCATACTCCTAATAAGAGGTTGGAAATAAATAAAAGATCTACATATAAAACACGGAGTTTTATACTTGTGTCCATGTAAACTTTAGTAATAGAACTTATGTTGTATTGTATTTATATTTACACAATGACCCCCTATAAAACATTCTTATTTACAGATCTAACCATGTTGTTAACGTTAGTAGTACAAATAGTTAGAGATAACGGTTAAGGACAAAAATAAACAAATGTACACAACAACAACAAAGCCTTTTCCCACTTTAATTAGGGTCGGCTATATGGATTTTTTTGCCTCCATTCAGATCTATCTTAGGTCATTCTCAGGCTTAGATCCAAAAAACTAAGATCCCTTCGTATAGTCTCATTTCAACACTTCTTGGGCCTTCCATGTTCTCTTTTAGCTGGCTCAACATTCCAAAGCTCACATTCCTCACCGGTGCATCAACTGACCTCCTTTGCACACGGCGAAACCACCTTAAGCGATTTTCTCGCATCTTATCTTCGATCGAAGCTACATCCACTTTCATTCTGATGGCATCATTCTGAATCCGATCTTTACATGTGTGTCTACACATCCACCTTAGCATTTTCATTTTTCTACTGCCATTCTCTGCACATGTCTATGGTTCACATGCCAACATTCAGATCCGTAGAACATAACAGGTCTCACGATTGTTTTGTAAAACTTTCCTTTGATTTTCAAAGGAATTTTCTTATCACAGAGAACAGTAAAGGCCCCTTTCCACTTTAGCCAACCCGTGTTTATTCTATTGGTAACATCTCCATCAATTTCTCCATCATGTTGCAAAAGAGATCCCAAGTATATAAAAGAATATCTTTTCTGAATGTTATCATCACCAATCTTAACATCGATTCCTTTACCATTGCTTCCATTAAAAGTGCACTCAATATATTCAGTCTTAACCCTACTTATACGAAATCCTTCACTCTCCAAAGCATGTCTCCAGACCTCAAGCTTCTGATTTACTCCATCTCTAGTCTCATCAATCAACACAACATCATCAATGAATAACGTACACCAATGTATCTCATCTTGAATGTGACTTGTCAACTCGTCCATAATCAAAGTAAAAAGGAATGGACTCAAAGTTGAAACTTGATGCAGACCAATGTTGATGTCAAAATAGTCAGTCTTCTCAGACTGTATCCTTACACAACATGAAACCCTATCATACATATCTTTTACGAGGTTAATATATATGATAGGTAATTGTCTCTTCTCCTAAACTATCCACAATATCTCCCGTGGGATAGAATCATAAGCCTTTTCTAAATCAATAAAATCATACGGAGGTTCTTTCTTTTAGCTCTGTAAATCTCCATTGTTCTCCTCAGCAAGTGGATGGCTTCAGTAGTATAGTGGCATGGCATGAATCTGAATTGATTTTCTTTTACTTTGGAAACTTGCCTCAACCTTTTTTCGATTACACGTTCCCAAATTTTCATAGTGTGACTCATCAGCTTTATACCTTTGTAATTTGAACAATTTTGAATGTCTCCTTTTTCTTATAAAGAGGTACCACGATGCTTCTCCTCCATTCTTCAGGTATTTTCTTGCTTCGCCAAATAACATGGAATAAATTTGTAAACTAAGTCAAACCACGCTCACCTAAAACTCTCCAAACTTCTACAGGAATGCCATCATGTCCTACACCTTTCCCATATCTCATAACCTTCAATGCCTCCTCTATTTCCTTCCTTTGTATTCGTTCTGTAGTTTGCACGATTCAAGTAACTTTTACTACTAGCTAGATTTCCCAAAGTGATTTCTCTATTTCCTTCCCCAATGAAAATCTTATGGAAGTATTGCTTCCATCTGGTCTCTATATTCTTCTAAGTAACAAGCACATGACCTTCCTCATCCTTAATGCATCTCACTTGAGAAAGATCTTTGGTCTTTCTTTCTCTTGCTTTAGCCAGCTTGAATATATCCTTCCGACCTTCCTAAAAATCGAGATTTTTGTACAAAACTTCATAAGCTTTTGACGTAGCTTCGCTTACTGCATTCTTTGCTTCATGCTTAGGTTTGTGACAATTTTATATGTTCAATCCTTGGTCATAGCTTTAAAGCAAGCTCTTTTAATTTTGAGCTTCTCTTGCACCCCTCCACTCCACCACCAAGCCTCCTTTTGGTCTGGAGCTCCTCCCTTTGACTTGCCTCGCATCTCTTTGTTTACCCTTTGGATACAAGATGCTACTGTCTTCCACATCTCATTAGCACTTCCGTTACAATTCCAAGTCTTCTAAAACCTTCTCCCTGAAGCTTGATTGCTTCAATTGAAGATTCCACAATCTAGTTCTAGTGATATTGGAAATCCTCCTTTTCTTTACTAGCCCTTTTATTTGCATATCTTTACAAGAATAAACAAATGTATCTACAGAAAAATACTGATATTGAAATAATTTATAATCCTTATTCCCCTCCTTTCGGATGGAGATAGAGGTCGACAACGCCACCAATATGGCTGATGATACGAACATGGATGAAGATATGGAGGAGGGGTTAGGGGGTTCGTGGGAGTTCATAAATGAGGGTTAAGGAGGGGTCATATAAAGGGTGGGGAGTTAAGGATGAAGCATGCGTGTTTAAAAAGGATGCAGAGGTCAGGAAGGAGGGGGGGTGGGTTGTCAGGGGAGATGGCAATGTTGGAGTTCTCTCCTTCACATTTTCTCTTGGGAAACTAATAATAAAATATTGTTGATATGCATTGGATCCTAACCATCGAACCCTGGTTAAAAAATCGTTGTATGTACCCTTCTGCTGTACCATACCCCAACTAGATGGGGGTCTCACTACCCGATCAACTTAGAGTTAGGGCTCTCAGTATCCTATGTATTTTCTTCTTCTCACCATAGTGAAAATCGATTGTTGTTGCCCAATGACATAACATAATTATGGGTTAACCTTGCTGTAGAGAAGAGAGACGAATGAGATGTCTATTTCTTAGGGCTAGGATCTCTTATATAGAGAGAAAATCCTAGAGAGTACAAAAGGAAAAATACATAAATACATGTGAGGGGTTACATAACCCGAGGGTTGCATACATAAATATAAAGGTTTCTATCAGTTGTGCCCTCTGAGATATTGCAATTTCAGTTATACCCCTTCCTTTTTGAGAATATCAATTGTGCCCCCAACTTTTTACCGTTCTATCACTTGTGCCCCTCTGTTAGTATAACCGTCAATGGGTTGAACTTAACCATGATTTTTTCAAAATATGGTGCAGTTAAAAGGGGTATAATTGTCCAGAGTTCTTTTTCATCATCTTCTTCCTCCATTTAGGTTCAAACCAACATCACATGTATCTGAAACAATTGGGGAAGAACATCCCCATTCGAGAAGAACATATACCTCGATTCTCCTGAAATACAAACAAACAGCCTTAACCTCCAGTCGACAACCCGTGTATCCGATCAAACAAAAAATACAAACACCAAAGTACTGCAATCAACTCTGTAGTTAGATCAAATTAAAACGTTTGACTCGTCGCTCAATACGTGCATGCTACTTATATTAAAAAAATCGTGTTACACCACAATTAAAGCAAAGCCCACCCAATCAAAGCGCAATTCACCTCACCTCCGGGAAGCTAGAAACGGCGGTCAGGACGGAGCGAAGCTACGAGACTGCGGAAATGTAGCAAAAGTGAGCTTCGTCTAGGATGCCTCCACCAACGCCTCCCTCGGACGGGTGCTGGGAGTGGTCTCCCCTCAGGTGGAGGTAGGGGACGACGGTGGGAGGAGGTCACGACATGGACCACAAAGTGGGGTTGCAAAGCTCGTCGTTCATGGAGGAGAGGATCTGGAGGAGGGTTTTCCAATCGCCGCGAATAGGAATGGACGGAAGGGGAGGGGCACATGCAATTTCAGCTTATACATGGTGGTGGTGAGGGTCAAGGGAGGAGGGGTTTCCATTGTCTGAAGCTGGCGGGGATGCGTTCTTGGGGGGGTTATGGTAGGGTGGGTGCTGCTGTAGATCCTGAGAGGAGGAGGACAAGGAGGGAGAGGGAGAGAAGAGGGGACGTGGAGGAGCATAGGGAGAGGAGTGTGGCGGAGGAGCTGGCGGAGGGGAGAAATGACGTCGGAGGGGGAGGAGCTGGGCGAAGGGGAGGAGCTGGGCGGAGGGGAGAAACGACATCAGAGGGGGAGGAGCTGGGTGGAGGGGGGGAGGAAGAGAAGGGGGAGGAGAGGAAGAGACGAGGGAGGAGGAAGACGGTGACTTTTCAGTCCTTTTTTTAAAAATTTAATTCCTGTTGTGTCCCCGAAGTTAACGTCCGTTTGCGTTGGGGATGGGTGGCAACTACCTCGAGGGGCACAAGTGATAGAACGTCAAGAAGTAGTGGGCACAACTAATATTCCCAAAAAGGGAGGGGCATAACTGAAATTGCAATATCGCCAAGGGGCACAACTGATAAAACCCCTAAATATAAGTATAACTCTAACACTCCCCCTCAAGTTGGAGTATATCTGTTGATCATGCCGTACTTGGATACTAAGTACATGAGACGCTTCCTTGGAAGAGCTTTTGTGAGGATGTATGTATGTTGAAGTTCAATGGAGATGTGTGGAGGCTGATTCGTCCTCCTCGTACTGCATCACGAATAACATGGCAATCAACTTCAATGTGTTTTGTTCGCTCATGGAAAATCGGATTGGTGGCGACGTATGTGGCAGACTTGTTGTCGCAGTATAAGGGTATAGGAGTGGCGACTGACATGCCAAGTTCTGTTAGGAAAGAGACAAGCCATGTGATCGCACAGGTAGCCTTAAGCCATTGCCTTGTATTCTGCTTCTACACTGGATTTGGAGACTAATGTCAGCTTTTTTGCTTCACTTAGTGACAAGGTTATCCCCAACAAACATGACATATCCTGTAGTGGATCGACGTTCCTCAGGAAAGCTGTTATAGTCAAAATATGTATATGCGGAGATATTAGTGTGCCCATTCACCCTATAGAAGAGTCTACATCTGGGAGATTCCTTCAAATATCAAAGGATCAAAAGAACATCCTGCCAATGATTGTAAAGAGGTTTTTCCATATGCTGACTGGCTCTGCTCACAACCATGGAAGGAAATATCGCGATATATCGATATCAAGACGAGACGATATTGGTCTCGATATGCCGATATTCCCCCTTTCAGGCATTTCCTTCACAAAAGTGCGTCGATATGGGCAATATTTCGATGACATATCATCGATATATCGTATCGACACGATACCGAAATAATATCGATATTGATACGACCTTCCATGCTCACAACATATGATATATCTGGTCGAGTAACAGTGAGATAAAGTAATTTTCCCACGAAGCTTCTGTACCTTGTTGCATCTTCAAAAACTGGATCAGTAAATGCTGAAGATTTTCTCACTTCTGCAGGGATGCCAGGTGGCTTGCATCCAAGTAGTCCTGCTTCAGTCAGAATATCGTGGCAATACTTCCTCTGTGAAAGATGTAGCCCCTCTGTAGTGCGTATTACCTCGATGCCAAGAAAATAACGTAGTTGGCTGAGGTCTTTCATGACAAAGACCTTCTGGAGGAAGGTCTTGGTTTCCTGAATACCGTCTACATCATCTCCTGTGGCAACCATATCATCAACATAGACACCAAGAATGATCGTGCCAGTAGACTGTCCTTAAACAAAGACAGAGTAGTCAGATGTTGTCCTCTGAAAATTAAGTGTGTTGATCTTCGTAATGAGCCTTTCAAACCATGCTTTGGGGCTCTGCTTTAGGTTGTAAATGTCCTTGTATTGTCGACATACATGCTTCCCCTCGACTACATACCTCGGTGGTTTCATCACGTAGACCTCCTCATCTGGATCACCATAAAGAAAGACATTCTTCACATCAAGTTGATAAAAGACCAAGCCTTGTTGGTAGCAACAGAGAGAATGGTACGCATCGACCCCATTCTGGCAACAGGCAAGGTCTCAAAGTCGTCAATTCCTAAGGTTTGTGTGAAACCTTTGGTAATAAGTCTGGCTTTCAACCTGTCAATAGAACCATTAGGCGGCTGTTTGGTCGTGAAAACCCATCGACAAGCCACATGGCGAACTCCCGAGGGCACGATACAAGATCCCACGTGCCCGGGAGGTAAGTGCATCCATCTCCTCATCCATGGCTTGTCTCCAACCATGATCTTGCATTGCACTGAAATGATCTCTGTGAACAAAAATAACATTTAGAGCATCTGCAAATCTCTTGTCACAACTAGATAAACCATTTGTAGAAGTAAAAATTTTTTTGAAGCCTCTGTAGAAGTAAAATGTGACATGGGGTGATACGTACATTGCCTTTTTTGCTTGTGTAGAGCTATAGGAAGCTCCTTAGGTACATCCGGGCAACAATGGTGAGAGCACTCATAGTGATCATATCATCTTGCACTAAAGGGACAAGCAAAGGTACAAATATTGGTGTAGAAGGTATAGAGGTACGTTGGCGAAGGTCCAGAGGAATGTCACTCACAGTATGCGTGAAATAACTTGTTTGCTCAAAGAAGGTGACATCAGGAGATACATAGTATCTACGCCCAACAACATCATAGCAGCGATAGCCTTTTTGGGTATGAGAGCACCCTAGAAAGACACATTTGATGGCACGAGAGGATAATTTATCAGCTGCATGAAAGTTATGAACAAGGGTAATAACTAAAAATTCGCAGAGGTATGGGAAAAGAAGGCTCATTAGGGTAAAGTAAGGAAAATGGAGTTGCCCCTTTAGAACAGACGAAGGAGTACGGTTGATGGGATAAACTGCATTAAGGATAGCATCCCTCAATAATGTTTAGCAACACTCATTTAACTAAGAAGAGATCTAGCAAAATTTAGCTAGTGTTGGAGTTTCCTCTCAGTTATACTATTTTGTTGTGAGGTATATGGGCATGATGTTTGGTGAACAGTTTCCTGGGACTCAAAGAAAGAGGTCAAGTCATGTTGGGTTAACTCAAGAGCATTGTCAGTACGAATTATCTTAACAATGTTAGAAAAGAAAGTTTCAACATATTGAAAGATATTTTTGACAATTTGAATAATCTTTGAACACTCCTTTAATAGATATATGGTATACCTAAGAAGATTGACTATAATCATCAACGAAAGCTATAAAATAGCGATGACCACTTAATGTGCGGATCGAACAAGGTCCCCAAACATCACAATGAGCAA
The DNA here is from genome assembly GCA_037367405.1 of Ottelia alismoides. Taxonomy (NCBI): domain Eukaryota; kingdom Viridiplantae; phylum Streptophyta; class Magnoliopsida; order Alismatales; family Hydrocharitaceae; genus Ottelia; species Ottelia alismoides. The sequence continues at coordinate 141,718 of JAZKJV010000835.1, read as the reverse complement.
GATGAAAAACAACAATACTACGTCACTCAATACGAGCAGGAAAGAAGCTCGATGGTGTTTCCCGAACTCATACGCCTTGCACTGGAAGGGCTTCAGAGCAGAGAGTTCACGAAACATCATGGAGATGACCTTGGCAGAGGGATGCCCAAGGCGCAGATGCCATAAGAGCGGATCTTCGGAGATGGATGCAACACCAACAAAATTGGAATTCGAGGGTATGCCAAGATAAATAGACCATTCTTCTCATGACCCCCACCAAAAATTTGCCTCGTTCGAATGTCCTAAAAATAACAAGACTCATCAAATATCACACGGTATTGAAGCTCAACACAAAGGTTGTGAACTGACAACAAGCTAAGAGGAAAATTAGGAGTACAATGAACCCCAGAAAGTCGGAGCTTGGAAGAGAATTCCATAGTTCCGACAATAGTAATACGAAAGAGGTGAGTAGACTACCTTCTCTAGTGAGATGAGTAGAGGCATCAGAATCAGTAATCCAAGCTGGAGTAGGATTAACAGCAGAGTTGGCTATTGTACCTGAAGGAGTAGCCAGAGCACCAGTGGTAGTGTTACTAGTGGTAGTAGGCCATGGAGTCTGAAGGATCCGCATCAACCGAGAGTAATCTGCGCCATTAAGATGATCAATCTTGCCACTGGAGGTTGCTGTAGGCGATGCCCCTTCCACATCATAGGCATCCTCATTTGCATTATTAGCGTGATAAGAAGGTACGCCAAACTTCTGTCAGCATCATTCAGTTGGGTGGTTCCACCTACCACAATGAGTGCATGGGGTTGTAGAGTCTCTCCCACGGCCACGGCCAAAGTCACAGCCTCATCCAGATTCCCATCCACGACCACGACTTGGATCACGACCACATCCTCGTAAGCCGTATCTCGTCCAGATGAGACAATATGTAAAGTTCTTTGTTGAGGGTAAGACGGGAGGCCGGGCAACTGATGTCTCGAGTTCTTCAAGCCGACCAAAGATAATTCATTTTGGCAGTGTGTCTAATATAAGAAATTGCTCCATTGCTGCATGGTATCTAGAATGCAAGCCATCAAGAAAGCGGTGTACCTGTCAGTCAGAATGTTGTTGTATGTTTTTGGTGCAACATGAGTGCTGGAATATTGCAAGCTCCTCATACAAGCTGGAGAGATGCCTGTAGTACTCGATGGGGGTGGAATCACCCTGAGATGCTGACTAGATTCGTCTGTAAATGTCTGCAAGGCGTGACTTCATCTTCTTCTGGGAGTATGTTTGCTCAAGATCCTCTCACATTTCCTTGGCCGTATTTTTGTAAAGAAAGATTTGAGGTAATGTGAGCCTCAACACTGTTGGTCATCCATTTGATAACCAAGTTGTTGTATGTCTGTCCGTTGTCGTACTCTTTGTCCTTTTCATCTAAAGGATCTTTAGTTAGAATGTAGAGTTTCCTCCTATCACCAATGAACACCATAAAAGATCGAGACCAAAGCATGCGATTTTCTGTGCCCTTGAGTTTGATAGTAGTGCCTTGTGCCATAATATTCGTAGCTAAGGGTTTTATCTCGGTAGAAGAAGGTGTCATGGTGGTTTTAAAATAGAAAGAAGATCTTGCGATCAACTAATGATGCATATAAGGGCCAGAAAATACAATATAACTCATGTTTTCCCTTGAAGAAGGGCTGAAAAATCTCAACGGACAACAGATTTGGATTCTTGACAGCGGTCCGAGATGAGTTTTAGATCTCCAAAGAGACCTGCAGTACCCGTGGAGAGTAGCTGTGGGGATGACGACCTTTGTAGGAAGTTCTGGAAGCGTTGTGCAACGTTAGCGGGAGGGTCGTGCCCTCCCTCTCCCCCCCAGTGGCACTAGCGGGTCTCTGTGGGTGGTTCCAACATCGGTAGGTGCTGAAGACGCTCCTTTGGGGTCTAACTGCTACACTGGAGGCGTTGGAGGGCCTTACGCAGGGCCCTAATCAGGGGAAGAGGGCCCGCACATGCTTTTTTGAGGCTTGAAGGTGGCAGTGGGTTTAGGTCAGAACCCCGGTATATGACCTTGATCTGATACTATGTGGAGAATAGAGACGAATGAGATGTTTATCCCGTAGGGTTAGGGTCTCTTATATATAGAGAAAACCAAGTACAAAAGGAAAAATACATAAATACCCCCGAGGGATTACATAACTCGAAGGATTAATGGTTACAGAACCCGAAGAATAACGAACATAAATGTAATTATATTGTAAATCCGTGTGTTTGCGTCTTGCTTGCTTGATCTTGTATATGCATGTTTGCTTCCATGGTTCTCAAGAAATACTGAAGCTGAAAAACACAATGAGGAAGAAAGAATCATAAAAAGAGAAAGAAATGACTTTTATTTGATGCTTTGACCACTTAATCTCTCTCCACCTCATTTTGATTCAGGGGGATGGGATATAGGATGTGGAGAAGGCATCCAATCATGAACATGGTAATCCTTTTTTGAAAGATTGTTCGTTTTTGACGTACTTGAGCCATCTTTGGTCAATGGTGTTTGATGGGGTGAAGAGGGGGATGTGCATGGGCATCGAGCAACATGCTGGTGCTAGTGTTGTTGAACTCGAGAAATATGATGGGCAAATGGGAATGTTGAGCATTTTCCATGAAGGCATGATACCCAACTCTACCCAGTGTCACCGATTGGAGACCTATAACATTATGACAGATGCTACGAGAAAATCGATGCATATATGATGTAGATGACAACACGTGGGGTTTCAATGTATATGTCACATATATACCTAGTACGGTGGTGTACAAGACCCCCTCCTTCCCGAACTCCTCATCGTCTACCTCCTCAACTACATTCATGACCTCTTCGTCTTTCGTAACCCCCTCCATGATCCCTTGCTCGACCTTCTCGTCCCCAATTCCTCTTTTGTCTCCTCATCATACTCCCTCCAACCTTTTCCTCGATCATATCGTCGGCTTCATCATTTGTGTCATTGGCCTCAACACCATCTCGAGGGGAGATCTGAGATGTAATAAGTTTTATTTAAGGGTTTTATCAAGGTTGCAGAAGTCGGTAGACGGTACTCGGCCGGCAGGGTCACCGACTAAGGATTAATCGATAGTTGGGAGATTAATCGGATTTAGTCGAGTATTAATCAATTTTGAATTTTTTAATTATTTTAAATATATAAATCAATTTTTAATACATATACTCTCATTTATATTCATATATTTAGCAGATTTAATATTTTTATGAGCTTAAAAAATAATATATGTTGAATATGTGCTGAATATGTTGCTAAATGTGTTGTCGAATATTCCATGAATATGTTGAATATGACATTATTCCATGAATATGTTGAATATGACCTAAAAGAGTTAATATAAGTGCTAAATATGCTGCCAAAAGATCAAATATTTCTTTGACTACGACTTACAAATCCAAATAAGATTCACGTATTACGAGATTATAAGCCCAAAAGCCAACCAATTAAGTTCGAAACATGAAAAAAGAACATCCAGATATTGTCCTTCTAACTCTGTTGCCCTTTCCACTGTTAGGTATAAAAACACCATTCTCCAGATCTAACACCCTCTATACGAATGAGTTTAAAATTGCATCACAAGGATACATTTCAATGTGCTTGACTCATAAACAACAATGGTGATACTGCTTTATACAAATATCAAATCAGAAATTTGAAAATCAAGTTCAAATAAACAGGATCTGATTTTGCAGTAAAAATCCCAACTGAATATGCTAGGAAATACAATAATGACCTCAAAACATCTTGCATCATTGTCTATTTAAAAAAATCACACATAAAAATATGCCAGTGACAAGATGGGGGCTAAACTAAAGTCGAAATCCGACTTCCATTACAATCCCGTAATCCAGGATCAAACATTGTTGGCGATAATATAATCTAAATGTGCCTGCAGCCTATTGTTATGTATATTTTGGTGGCATTTAGTTTTTTAAGTAAAATGTGACCATACTCGAAAAGAATTCTCAAACGTATTATTCCAAAATAATAAACAAATGCCAGAACTCTAAAAAATGAGATACAGTGTGCCATTGATAGATGGATTTCTACCTTCAGCTGAAATCTCTATGAAGAAATCGGGCGAGTAGTCGGCCGACTAATCCAACTTCTCGCCCGACTAATCGGGTACAACCGACTATCGCTCGATTTAGGCTAGTCGACTCGGTTACCCTACCGAGTCGACTAATCGGACCAACTAATCGGGTTAGTCGGTCGATTTTTGCAACAATGGGTTTTATCAATTGTGCCCTTCGATATATTGCAATATCCATTGTACCAAGGCCCTAATGTCGGTTCCGGTCACCATTTCGGTGACCGACCGAAACGGATTTTCGATGGAATTTCAATCGAAATTCGATCATTTCGGTCATTTTTTGTACTAGGGCCCTCATATTTTGGTCATTTCAGTCGAATTTCGATTTCAACGTGATATCGATATTCGATAGAAATCCGACCAAATTTCGCTGAAATTTGAGGCCATGAGTTGTACTCCCTTTTTTGGAATATCAGTTCAACCCCTAATTTCTTCCACAACGATCACTTGTGCCATTTCGTTAGTCTAGTCATCAATGAGTCGAACTAAACCATTGTTTAATCAAACTATGGTGTAGTTAAAAAGGACATATATGGAAAAAAACCCACCTCCTCCAATCAATCCTCCTCCTTCATTGCCTCCTTCCATCGTTCCCTCCTCCTTGATGGCGATAGAATCTCCTAGAACAACTCACTCTCCTGGAATAACTTGCTAAAAGCAATCGATGCAATCATGAGAAGGAGGGGACATGTGGAGGGGGAGGAGGTGCTGGAAGGGGATGGCGGTAGGGGGAGTAGGAGGACCGTAAAGGGGGAGGAGAAGGACTGGCAGAGGGGGAAGAGGCGCTGAAGGGGTAGGGAGAAGAGGGTGGGCAAATAGGGAGGAGGTGCTGGAGGGGGAGGAAGAGGGCAAGCGGAGGGGGAGGAGGTGTTGGAAGGGGGAGGAAGAGGGCGAGCGAGGGGGAGGAGGTGCTAGAGGGGGATGAAGAGGAGCTGAAGGGGGAGAGGTGGAGGAGGTGGTGGTCGGAGGAGGAAGGGTTGGAAGGAAGGGGAGAAGGAGGGAGGAAGAAGGTGGGCGAACGGGGAGGAGGTGCTGGAGGGGGAGGAAGAGGGCAAGCAGAGGGGAAGGAGGTGTTGGAAGGGGGAGGAAGAGGGCGAGCGAAGGGGAGGTGCTTGAAGGGGGAGGAAGAGGGCGAGCGAAGGGGAGGAGGTGCTAGAGAGGGATGAAGAGGAGCTGAAGGGGGAGGGGTGGAGGAGGTGGTGGTCGGAGGAGGAAGGGTTGGAAGGAAGGGGAGGACGGAAGAAGAGTGGAAGGAAGAAGAAGAAAAGGAGAAGAAAGACATTTCTACCATCATTTTTATCTAATTTTGTCCCCAAAGTTACGTCCGTAGGGATGGGGAGGGACGTCAACTAATCCAAAGGGCTCAAATGATTACTGTAGAAGAAGTTGAGGGCTGAACTGATATTCCAAAAGAGAGAGAGGTGTAACTGATATTGCAATATTGGAGGGACACGACTGATAACAACCCTTTATTTAAAGGTTGTTTTATCAATGCTTTTCTTTATTGATTGTTCTTTGAGCATCATCTTTAACAATTTGATCCATGAATCATTTTATAAATCCTTTTGTTAGTTTTTTTGTCCTTTGACTGTTGTCTGTAGCAAGTGACAAATAAATGTCAATGGTAGACACACATGCAAATATAGACGTTTTTTTGGGTGTTGTCATATAAATACGGAAGATGTATGTATTGGTATTAGTGTTACTGACAATGTTTGCAGGGACACAGTTGTAAAACCCCTAAAAGTAAAAAAAAATGGACTCTGAATAACGAAATAATTTGCATCGAAACACTTCATATACTAGGAAATGTAGAAAAGTGAATATTAGTTAATGTGTAAAAAAATCACTTAAGCCTATGAGATTTTTCTTTATTGCTGTATAGTGCATTAAAAAGAAGTAAGATCTCCTATCTGTTGATTGTTGAATGGAAGAACACTAGCAACGTTTGTGACATGCCACCCTAAAGGAAACTGAGTGACTGGATAGGATCAGGGATGTGATGTTTCGACTTGCAGCAATTAGTGGAATAAAGACATTAATTGAAAGAAGCGAGGGCGAACCAAGGTTGCAAGGCAGAGTTCATGCCATGTTGCGAGATAGTGATGCCACCATGTGGTTCTTTCACTCGTGCAGAAGGCAAGGAGGGGATGGAGAAAAAAACAGGTTCACAGAGCATTAGCGAACTACTTTAGGTTGCTTAATACGAGATGCTTTAATGGAGACTAAAGGTGACATGAAATGCCAGATACAGAGTTGCGATATCAACGAAGGAGCTGCCTAGTTAGATCAGGGATAAGGCTAAATATCTGGGCTGGATAGTTTAAACTTTAAAGGAGGGCTTCACCTTGACAAGGTTATTTTGGGTTTTTATTTATAGGGTTGCTTGAGATGTGGTAGCTGGTGATATGTTTGCAGATTTCCTTAATGGGAACAAGGGTTTCCAGAGGTTAAATAGATTCTTATCATTCCTTTAAACCCAAGCAAGTGTAAATAGTTGGTTGAGGCCTACAAGCATGCCATTCTTTCAAGCTTTATATATTTAATTGTTGCAAAATCTGTAGGCTGTAACCTTGAGGTTGCATGAGCTGCTGGATGGTCTGGTTAACCCAATGCAGTTTGCGTTTACTGTGGACAGATCAACTATGAACAGTTGTCATTCCATAGCAGATTTACTCCTTATTGGATGCAAAAGGTTTCCTGTGGGAGGTGGTCTTTGCAAAAAACCTTTGTAATATTGGACTGAAAATTTATGTGGGACATTTGTACGGTGAGCTTCTCCAGAACAATGGTTAACATAGATTAAGAGATGCATTTACAAAGTCTTCTTTTGGTCTAGTTTTTTTGAAATCGCTATGGTTAGCTCAGAGTTTCTTTTGATCTGGATAGTGACATGACATGTATGATGTTGAGGAGGACCAATCCAGGAGATGTGAGCACCGACCCTCGCGTTGTTTGTGCTAATGGCAGATATCTTTGTTGAATGATCTCTAGGATATATGAGAGGCATTTATGTTGGAATTTTCTTTTGTTAGAATACTTTTGACTTAGGTGCCCATATTTATACAAATGATTCTTTATCCAAGGAACCATCTAACATGTAAATAGTGTGAGGGATACTTCTGAACATTTTTGATGTAGCATCTTTCTTGAGGGTCAATAATGCGATTTCATATTCTTTACTGTTGGGTCTAAACGATGGTGAGATATGTGTTTGTGAGGATGGACGCCACCCTTTTCTGGATTTTATTTTTCGGGTCATTGATTATAAACTGGTGGTAGATAGCATAGATAGGAAACTCTGGAGATGATGCATTGCCTTGGTTACTTGGGGAAATAATTTTTTTTATTTGAAAATATTATGTTCTTATTTCCTATTTTAGGTTTTATAGAAATATTATAATAAAAATAACTCTTCGCAATGATATTTTACGGATGAGTATGCAGACTTCAATTACCTTCAAAAAAAGAACACATATTACAAAATTTTCGTGACATTTATAGGCAGTCGATCCATCATTTGATTAAAATTTTGTAGAAAGGGATAGTTATATTGATTATTGGTTAATATTTATTTTTTATGATTTTATTGTAGTTTACCATGCTTCTAAAGAACAACCCTACTTCATTTTATATTTTTTAGATATTGCTGATAAGATTTTGTAAAAGTTGTAGGGTGTGATTCAATGAATCATTTTTTAGCAACTCTGTATAGTTATGAAAATTTTTCAAAAAAATAGTTAATTGGGGAGTATAGAGCATCCCATCCAATTCTACTTTTTAATTATGGATATGATTAAAGAATTGTTTTTTGAGATCTCAACACTTAATGAATTAAAACGACCCACAATCTATATATTGTTACATGTATTTTTCTAGATATAATCTTGTAAATTTAACAAGTCATTAAAGAATATGAGGCTTATACCTTGACTACCTCGAGGCTTATGCCTCGCCTCACTTACAGGAAATCGTTTCAACCCACATTTCATTTTTTTAAAACTATGAGCAAACAGATGTATATTGGATGTTGAAAAAGGGAGGCTTGGGATATATTTTGAAGGTGGTGGTGACAAGGCCGTGCTGGCTATATAGGTGTTGAAGGCTCCTGTACAAGTGTGATGTAGTAGTGTGTTAGAGGATTGCTATAGACTTGTAGTAGGATGTCATTCTTTGATAGAGGGGGGGGGGGGGGTGAATGTAGGAAGCCATAATATTCTGGAGGGTATTGATGGCAATTGTTCTAATAGTAATGATTTTTCTTTGTAGGTTCCTCCTCCATATATTTATTTTTGTTATTGATCAGTTGAGGGACTGGAAGGGATGGGCATGGGCCGGGCCCTGAAGGGCCCAGGCCCAAGCCCATCTAATTATTTCGGGCCTTAGGCCGGGCCTAGGCTCGCAAATCTTCTTGTTGTTCGGCCCAAGCCCAGGCCCGAGCCATTTCCTTTGGGTCGGGCTTGGGCCGAGCCGGCCCAAGACTAGTCATGTTCTGCGGACCTATACAAACATACTTTGAGCTCCTCATGATTAATTGCCACGAAGTCCACCTAACAACACTCAATCCTTTGCTACTTCAAGAAATGTGACTACATGGATAATTTCTAGCCTGAAAAAACCCCTAGATTGAATATACATTCCTCCTCACATGTAATATAAGACACAAAATATTAACCAACAAAATGGGGAATAATATTATATTACTTATGAAAAAAACATTGAAAAATTGTAAATCAATCTCTTCAATTGTAAAACAATGACGTTCTAGTGACAATACAATGTCAAAATTTCTAAAACCACCACATAATTAAATTTCAGTTGCTATCGAAAAATAATAAAAAGATTCTTCAACAATGATATACCTTAGCAACTAAGCTTGAAGCCTTGGAGGACAATACAACTTGGATTTTGGGAGTGGGATTTGGGTTTCTCATGCATGAGGGGTTAGGAGCCTATGGCATCAATCGTGTTTGGCATGAGGGGAGGGAGCTGGGAGGGGACATATGTCCCTGACTAAGGCATGTGGGCCACATTTGGGCTGGGTCGTGGGCTCAATCTCAGGCTATACTACGGGCCACCACTCGGGCCTATGTCGGGTTGGGCCTTGGGCTGGGTCGGGCCATGCCAAGCCCGAGCCCGGCCCAAAAAAATTTTGGGTCGATTTTTTAGGTCCAGGCCCGGCCCAATGTCCTCTTGGACTTGGGCTGGGCCGGGCTTCGGGCTGGGTCGGGCCGGCCCAGCCCAATGCCCGTCCATAACTGGAGGTAGGGGCCTTTCTGAGGTATTTTACACTAGCTATTGATAGCTAGACTACTTATCTTGAATAGTTATCCTTGACTTAAATAAGTATTTGTAGTTTTCTTCATTTCTCATACAGACTAATTTGTAAACAACACAAGTACCCCTCGATGAATAATTTGTAAACAACACAATAATTTGTAGTTCCTGATTCTTCCATGGGCACCTTGGTTTGGTGAGGGATGCCCATGTAAAACCGCTGGTGTAGGTGGGAGTTCAACAAACTAGTATGGTTCTCTCTTTGTTTGGAGAGTGACAACTCATGGTGGCAACTCAAGGTCATGCCCATCTCTCTCACTGTCTCCCCCACTCTCTATCGTCTTCTCAACCATCTTCCTTCTCTCTCTATTAATTTTTTACTCTCTTGGCCACCACTCTCTACAATACTTTTAATTAAACATTTTATCTCAGTTTTCTCATAAAAATATTACTTTTTTAAAGTATCTTTCAAATCTAACCTTATAAACTAAATCATCATGATATAAATAATAGCGCATAAAACTCCACATTGAATAAAAATATTTCAAAAGAAAACATGCAATAGAGAATCATGATTTTTATGTCAATCATCAAACTATCTTATAATCAATCCATATGGTTATATTTTCAAAATGTCAAAATTTGTAAAAATATAATAAATGATGAAAATAAGTGATGAAAATAAATAATAAAAATCGTAAAAAATGATAAAATAATATTTCATTATAGTTGAATAAAATGTGGCACATAAATATTCAATTTCATCGTATTGTTATAACATCTCAAATGTTCATTGATTAAACATAATTATCTATATTAATATGCACATATTACAAAATAATATAGATATATCTATAGATTTTTAAAAATGCTTTTGCAAATCCATGATTCACTCATTTTTTCACATCTGACTTTTTGATTAAATTCTTATCATATAAGAAAAGTCTATAATAAATGCATCTTAAGAACTTTAATATAATTCATCTTATTTTTAAATATCGATATTTATCAATTTGTATAGATTTTATTTTATAATTTGCATTTCCATTTCTCATCCATTATAACTGTTGGAGTACTTGGTTATATGCGTCATTGAGTTGTAGCAGGGTAAATGGATCTTGGAGAAGATCCATTTACCCCATCCAGTGTTTAGTCTCATACCGCCTAGTGGTGGGACTTGGAGGCTCTGGAGAGGCTATATAAGGAGCCCCAGACGTCCTGTATCCATTGAGAAAGTGCAATGCATAACATGCCTCTTTGAGGGATTCTCCTGTGGTTTCATCCCGCTCCTCACGGAGTAGGGTTCCATGTAAAAATCCCGTTCTTCTTTGATGTTTATTCTTTATCCATGCTTACGCTTCCGCTTCCGATTTTCTAACATGGTATCAGAGCGGGTCGATTCTCGAGGTTTTTTTTATTCATTATTTTATTCGAGATTCGATACTTGTTAGAGTTGAATATGAAGATTTCCAGTTCGGAAGATTTATTATTCAAATTGAAGATCTAAGGATTCTAGGGCATCGATCTCGCCCCCATCTGCCCTGGCGATGTTCCATGTCTCGCAGGGCAGAGCCCTGACCATGCCTCGAGCGCACCTGCCTGCCGCCACTTCCAGGTGGCTTCCCCTCTGCTCCACAAGAAGCATCTGTCTCGCGTGATCCTCCTTCAGCGACGTGGCTCAGGCGACAACACTCGCGCAAGCCCCTTTCTCGGGACTTCAGGCGGCGTTCTCTGGATCGGGAGGAGCCCTAACCCCTCGCCTGGCGACGCGGCTCCGAGCAGCGATGCCCTCGTAGGCTACGCATCCAACACGGCGATCCTCCCAGCGATTCCCGCAACCCCTCGGCGGCGCAACCCCTACCGATTCTCCAATCCTCGCACATCGGCGATTCTCCAGTCCATCAGCCAGGAGCGCAACAGCCCTCGCATATCGGCGATTCTCCAGTCCATCAGCGATCCCCTCTCGCAGCAGACGATCGCCGCTTCATGATTCGCAGACGATCCTCCTTCCGCAGAATGCGCACCCACCAGGCGTGACCAGACATCGTGAAGGCGATGTAGCGCCTCCCTCCTCCGGGCGGAGCCCTTCGTGCTCCCAAAGCTCCAAGGCGGCGACGCGCGCCTCCTCCTGCGCCCTCTCCAACGCACGCATCCCCATCTTCCTCGCGCATCCTCTCCAACAAGGTGGGCTCCTTCTTCATCGGCGGCAACAGCAAGGTCCTCCCCATCGGGGGAGGCGGCGTACGGTGGAAGGGGCCCCCATCGGGGCGACAGGGGTTTGAGAAAAGGGTTCCCATGTGGGAGCCCTAAATAGCCGCAAATGGTTGATTAAAAAAAATTAGATGGAGAGCCCAGAGCTTTATAAAAAAAATGAAAAACCAAAGGGAGTCGCGACAAAGGAAAAAAAGGGGATCTGTTTACAAAAAAAAGAGAGGAGAGGTGCTTTATTTTGGGCCTGATTTGGCCGTGTATTAAAAAAAGAGAGAGAGAGAGAGGGAAGAAGTAGGAGGAGGTTGCAAGTTTTTCGAAAAAAATAAATAAGAAAAAGAGGCACGTGCAAAAGAAAAAACCGTACGCAAGTTAAAAAAAAGAAAAAAAAATGCAAAGAAAAGCCGTAAAATTTCTTTTTGTTGAAACGGCTTATTAAAAAAAAAGAGGATGACGACTTAAAAAAAATGAATGAAAAGCCGCAAGAAATTTTTTCGAGAATTATTCATGTTTTCCCCCATCAATCTTGTCTTCTCCCAACTTGGTCGATGTCATGTTTTCCGACCAGTATGGGAGAAAGGGGGAGTATATGTAGAGTCACAGGTCTATTCAGATGCTCCAGATTCACATGCAGATTTCCAGACCATTCAGATTCCAGACTCTACGGTTGTTCAGACTCGACGATTGATACCGAGTCTCCAGTTTCAGACATGCACGAGTTTGCGGTCATTTTCAGATGAGCATATGTTGCCATCATCAGTTCGAGGTCCCCATCATTCTTGTTGTTGTTCGGCCAGAGTCTTCATGTGAGCCATAGGGACTCCAGAGTAGAGGACCATTCCCTTGAGGGCAAGGGTTTTCATGTGGTATCATAGGTACACCGGAGCAATGCACCATTCTCTGAGCCAGATGGGAGAGACCCAGTTTTCCGACGAGGAGACTATTTTCAGACTCCATTCTCAGCGACCGTGGAGTCTGACGAGGATTGCACAGCCACGACCTTTTTCAGTTCGGCCCTTTTCAGAGATGGAGCAATTGTCCACATTATTGTGGCGGGTCAGGGTACTCCGACGAGGAGACTCAATTCAATTTCAGTGACTCTGACAGGCGCAGTTCAGAGCATATGCTCTCCGATGAAGAGATTCAACAGACTTACACTCCAGCCCGTTCGTCCTCCTCACCTGCACGGCATGAGAAGCAACGTCCTCGACAGCAGCAATGTGCGCGTTGGGTTGATATTGTCCGTAGTGTCCTGTAGTGTTGAGTTGAGTTTATTTCTGTTTGTCCAAGCTGAGGATTGCATGCTCCAGCTTGAGGGGGAGTGTTGGAGTACTTGGTTATATGCGTCATTGAGTTGTAGCAGGGTAAATGGATCTTGGAGAAGATCCATTTACCCCATCCAGTGTTTAGTCCCATACCGCCTAGTGGTGGGACTTGGAGGCTCTGGAGCATGGAAGGATATATCGATATCGATATCGTTTCGATATCGTGTCGATATCGATATATCGACGATATATCGCCGATATATCGCTATATCTAGGAATCTTTCTGAAGAAAATGCCTGAAATCGGATATATCGATATATCGATTTTGATATCGGTCCCATGTCGATATCGATATATCGGCGGTATATCGCCGATATATCGGGATACGACCTTCCATGCTCTGGAGAGGCTATATAAGGAGCCCCAGACCTCCTGTATCCATTGAGAAAGTGCAATGCATAACATGCCTCTTTGAGGGCTTCTCCCGTGGTTTCATCCCGCTCCTCACGGAGTAGGGTTCCACGTAAAAATCCCGTTCTTCTTTGATGTTTATTCTTTATCCATGCTTACGCTTCCGCTTCCGATTTTCTAACAATAACTATTTATAAATTTTTGTTTCACATTTTTTGAATCCAATTTTATGTATTGAACCTTTTGATGTAAATAATAGTTTATACAAATTTCATATCAAATGAAATGAAGTTTGGATAATGACAGATAAATCATACACCAAACAATTGGCAATTCACGTATAAATCAAGTTAAATAAAAATATGTTATGGGCCAACTTTATAAAATACAAGGGTACTTTACCTAACAATTTGATTGAAAGATGTAATTAACAATTGGAATGAAATGTTTCTAAACTGATAGAGATGTATCTGTAAATGTTCCCTGCAATCTAAATAATATCACACACTACTTAATTCTCATATAAAAGTCACTAAATGGGAAAAAAACCAACTCATTATTTCAATAGTAAAAAAAATCTTTAACCGGAATTCCAATAAAGTTGAATAATTACAAACCCCCAACAACAAATGACCATCCAACAACAAAACCATCAGACAACTTATCCGCTGTTTTATCCCATTATCACGAGCCTACCCATATACTGCAAAATATCTTTGGTGAATTAATGATCAAATTAATCGTAGACTTGAAGCATTGACCTGATTGCGATCCGACTATATTTTTTAAATGGATCATGCCTGCGGATTTTTGTATCCGATTGGTATCCGTTTACCGATTACCCTTATATATGTATTGTAGGGTTAAGTCGTGGGTGACCAGGGAGTCTCGAGAGAGCCGCTGCCTTCTAGGGTTCTTGTATATGTACTCTTGTTTTCTTTCATAGTGGAATCTCTCTTTGCATGTGTTTTTTCCCCGTTATACCGGTGGGGTTTTTCCACGTAAAATCAAGCGTGTTCTTCGTGATTGATTGCTTGTGGTTGTTTGCATGTTCCGATTGTTCTTCGAGATTAATGTCTGATATCGTCCATGCTTACAACTGGATCTCACCCTAACTAATTAAATAACAATAATTTATGTTCCCTGACAAATTGACCAATTGTCTAAATCCTTCCCCGTGAGCTCAAGTCAAACATTACTATTTCTGAACCTAACTTTTTTCCCTTGGGGTTTCATCTAAATGTGGTGGACCAAAATCTTGCCTCATCCAGGTATAGACTTGTTTCTCTCTTCTAGTTGCAATTGCAACGGGTCATGCATAGTGTTGCATCATATGAAAAATATGTATGCGAGAAGAATTTCGGGCTAATTATTGCACTTTCATGAAATTATCTGGTAATCACAAGCAGGAAGGGTGCAACTCTGCACAGGAAAATGCCGAAGAAAGCTATTAAATTCTTTAGTATTTTATTAAAAATGCTAAAGAAAGCTATTAAAACTATTAAAATGCCAAATTTCTTATAGCATTTTATTGAATAGTTAGTTGCATCCATAACAAAAAATAAACCCGTTACACTGTACAAAATTCCTGCTGAATTCTTTATTCCCATATAGACTGATCAAGATTCTTCTGGAGTTCTTTATTCCCATATTTTTCTCGATTGTGCAGGCATTTGAGGATGCCATTGCCGAATTGGACAGTCTTGGGGAAGAGTCCTACAAGGATAGCACCCTCATCATGCAGCTCCTCAGAGACAATCTCACCCTCTGGACTTCTGATCAGGTATCTTTTCTGCTCTTATGTGGTTGCAGCATTGCAACCGCCTAAATCTTTACAGATTGGAGATGTCTAATTACTATCCACTCACAGGAGCAGATGGATGAGGCTTGAAGGCACCCTGCAATGTAGAAGTGTACTATGATGGTTGGGTTCTGTGGATTTGGATATCATTTCCTTAATTATTAAGCTCAGGTGCCTGTTACTTACTGCTATCATTAATCCCAATTGTAGTAGCCTTTCGCTTTAAATCTGTGAAGCTTTGAAGTATCCACTTCTCGTCGCATCCCTGCATGTTTGCTGCATCTTTTTTTTTCACTTTCCATTCAGTGGTTGTGCATCACCATGGGCCATTTGATTTATAAAGGGTATGCCTTGTGTTGGCTACATCCTGTAATTTGACATTTGAAGATCGATAGCATGTGTAAGTGATCTGATTGAGGTGCTTCAAATGATTATACCAAGTTGGATTCACACTCGAATGCTTCATGAAAGAAAATGGTCATTCTTTTTGGGGTGAGACGTTAGTCAGCAGATCATGTTGAGATGTGAGGCAACTTAAACACGAAACAGGGTGAGACGTTACTCTGGAAAACAGCAAACTACGTTTTGGGCAGATTGTGTTTATACAATGATAGTTTTGGTCGTTGCAGGTCAGATGTTCAAGCTTACGTAGAAAAGCTATTAGTTGATCATTGTTGAGGCTTGCAGATTCCATCTTTTGTTATTTAACATCTCTTGAGCTAAGCTATTACAATCAGTCATGTTTTGTTAGTCCCTAATGAAAGAGTCATGGTATTAATATTACATCAACCTCAAATATTCCCAGTGCTCATATATCCTTTATTCAAGAGGGTTTCATGCTGAAATTTCTGTCGACCTATCTCTCTCCTTAAAAAACAGGGGAGTCACTCCTCTCTCTTCCATGGAGGTTCACGAAATCCTTGGACGTGTACAAGGAGAAGAAGAAGGAATCTTGAAGGTGTTTGAGATGACATTTCATTAATGGATAGATACATTGGATTAGGCATACGATGGGAGGCCTCTTGCATTCTTGTAGTCCGTGGAACAATATAAAATCATTATATGCCACGAGCAGTTTCAATATTTTATTCATTGTCTACAAACATGATGGATTTTTTTCATATATAAATCCATTTAATTTTTAGTACTTCCACAATACAAGGGATCCGTACAAATGGTATCATAGCATTAATCGAATGATTTGAAGTCAGAGCTGGATTGATAATACGATCAGACATGGGTTTCTTTATAGGACATTGGTTTTTTAATCTGTAGTTTGTGTTTGGGATAGTTTGTTTGATATCATGTACATAAGTAAATAAATGTAGTTGGATCTTTTATTTATGTTTAGAAGGTATTGATAAGATTCCCAATATGCCATCAAAGTTTCATGGTTGTCAGATATCCTTTCATAACAGAAAGAGATCGTAAAGGCATGACTTCCAATACAACAAGGTAAATGTTTGAGAATTTTTTCTTATATATTTTGGTTATTGATAATTATCTATACTAATAACTAAAGTTGAATCCTTCTCAACTTAGTGCCATGTGTATGGCTTGCCTTTCCTCCAAATGAGAGGTAACTCTCCCACACACGCACATACGCGCACGGAAGCACGCACTCACACACACTCTCCCATTCCTTTTCGTGCTCTTCTCTCCACGAAAACCCCATGTGACTGTTTCTGTGCCTCCAGGAGTTCTATGTTGACTGCATTGACACGTTGATGCCAACTGCACACTCTGTCGCGCGCCATCTTCACTGCTCCCCCTTCCCTCCCCTTTGCGTGGCCTGCATCTTCCCGAGCTATGACGATTTTCACCACTTCCACCTTGCTCCACTTCCTGATCCCCCTCCACCCGATCCTGATCCCCCCTTACACGATCCCGATACCTCTTGAGATCATTCCTGATCTTGACGATGGCCATCATGATTTCCTTATGCTTCTTCTTCTGTTTCCTATGATCCTCCCATTCCCTTCTATTTGTCATCTCTATTTTGACCAATTTGATACTACAATCCGTTTGAAAACCATTCCAATTATTCAACACACGATACGCCGTCATCAGAATAGATCAGGACACTAGCAGTGCATTGTCAAAGACATGGAGTCTCGTCCTTCACCTTTGAGCACTCATCTGGGGATCATCTGCATCAAACCTCCATCATCAAGCATCAGGAGCGAGTCATTATCGAAGGCTCAATCAAATGTCGAGATCTGTAAGTTAAGCAACGAAGCATCTAGAGGTTCAAGATCGAAGAGCACATTGATTGTAGAGCACCTGAATCTCGAGCATCTGAACAGTCATCATCGAATAACACAACATCTAATCATCACCATCTATACACTTGGATAATTAGGACATCGGCGAAGCACTTGTAGGTCTGATCTTCAATACCAACATCTAGATACCACCTGATCGAGGTCTTGATTTGAGTTTGAGCGCTTCCTTGCCTGGAACTATAGAATTGGGGAGGAACTACTGAAGAACATGTTTCTCCTTCTAGATTCAATACGAGCCGTCCGATCTGAGGAGAAATGTCTCATCAATGCTGCTCGCTGCTCAAAGGGGTTTTAAATAAATTACACATGAATTAAGAACTTTTACTTTTGAGCCCTTTAAATGTTTTGCAGGTCGAAACAATGCATTCATCTACATGGACTTACTCCAACATGTGAACATTGGAATTGACAGTATGCAGATCAATTTTACAACAAAGGGGAGGTGAGAGGGGAGGTGAATAGTGTATGACAGATTTAAAAATTTACGCAGAATAATACCTAGAAGTAATATGCCGACAATATCACAAGTCACCAGATAACAATCATAAAACACATGATGTTTACATGGAAACCCAAGCGGATAGAAATCATGACCTAAGTCATCTCGACTTAGGATATCTAAATACACGAGCCAACCAATCTTTCCATATAAACGAAGATATTTAGGCGAATATCTCAACTAGTTATAAGCTGGAAAGCTTAAAACTTTGGATCACACCAATATCACAACTTTGGATTAAGCACCAAAGTCACCACTGCCATAGGACTTAGCTGCATGGCCACTTGAGGCTTTGAACTTCACCTTGAGCTACCTGCAGAGAAAACTCCGAGAGTGTCTACAGAAAGGGGTTAGTGGAACATGATTAACAATTATTTGAATTTGGAACGGATATCAACAATATCTATGTGAAAGTCAATAACAGATAACATTGAAGAAATTATATTAGACGGAATATTCACAATACAAATTCAAGCATATATATTCCTAATATAATTGAAAGCTATCAATAGAAAAATATCATTTTTTTTTGCATAGCCCAGAAGAGATATCTGACTCTATATAGAGAACTTGAAGAGATGGCTATGGACCATGGATAGCTTTCTTATGAATCTTTGAATTTATTCACTTGGAAGAATGAAGAACACTCAAGAACAGTAGAGAGAGAGCTTCTCAGTTGGCCTTTGAAGACTCGAATTGAGTTGTTTGTTGAAATGAAAGGGTAGGGGTCTCTTTGTATAGGGTTCCAAGGGTGTAACCATCAAGGGATAAAAATAGTACGTTTTAAATTAAACTTTCAAACATTGATCGATCAGATGAGAAGTCGTGATCAACCTCCTTTTATAAGGTTTCAAGGGTACCATCAAGGTCTAAAATAGTAAGTTTCAAAATTCAAATTTCAAATATTGATCTATCACATGAGATGTTGTGATTGATTAGTTGAGCATTGATCAATCACTCAAGAACCTTAATCAATCAATTCTCTCGATTGCAGAATTCAAATAATCAAAGATTGATCTATTAGAAAAAATTCTTTCCAATCAATCAAGTGTAGCGTTCAATTAAAGGAAATGTTTCAAATAATGTTCAATCAATAAAAAAACTTTCTAATCAATAAATATTTGTTGATAAGAGTTGAAGTATGGTTGATAACAAACGATGAATCTTCTGGAGCTGGAAATGATCTATCAGAAGCTTGATTGATCAGGATTTGGTTGATCAACAAGAAATGTATGATTGATTAACCAGAGTTGTGAGGGTTGACTTGATCTTTGACTTGATTCTTGGAGCTGACTTCTTGAGAGATAAACCGAAACTCTAATGTGATAGTACATAGATATACTTCCTTGGCATATTGTAGAGTACATTGATGATTTAAACAATAATTATAGAAAATCTCTAAGCTTGACAACATATAATAATAAGCTAAAAACTTTCTAGGAGCTTCACTTGAGACCCTTCACTTGGGATTTCTGCAAAACAAAACATAATTGCAAGTAGATCCAATATGTGCGTGTATGTGTCAGCTTTAAAACAAGATTAAGAGGAAGAACAATATTCTAATAGGAACATTTTCATAGACGACCTCGTACTCGTTTTTTTACTAACATGTACGGGTCCTGCAGATCACATGGCTCAACGCGTGAGTCCTTTGGGAATTTTGCAGATAGCCTTGATATTCAAATATATCTACAAGCTCCAAAATATTATATTCACTTATTTATTCTATTAAAGAAAATTATAATTTAATATCTTGATTACTTCTTATATATTTGAAAATACCCCAAAAATTTCCTCCAACCCATCTCAGAGGTTGGACAAATACACTAGTTTTATACTAAATCTAGCATCCTTGGTTAGTCTTTGATCGGTGCAAATTAGAATTGCATAGCTCTGACACATGTACTTTGCAAAATTAGACTACTCATGGGACATTCTTGAAATTTGGTTATACGGATGATATTTTACTTGAGATAGCTGGATAACAAATACAATTTTTGAAGATATATTTAATACGAAATTGGGTCTATTCAAACAAAAAATTTGTATGTCATACCCTAGTTTGGAGTCACATATGACTCTTTCCAATTCAAATTACGATGGTCACACCATGCAAATTTGAAGTTTAATATCAATGCTAAGTGATATATGAATTTATTTGACTGATTGTAATATTTTTATTTCATATGTTTATATATCTTGTTATGTGGTTGTGTGGTTAAAGAATTGTACAAAATTAACTGTAGTAGTTTTTCTAAAATGATGCGATAAGACTCTATTAAAAGGTTTCTATATAAATATTCATGAGAGTACTTTTGTGAAAAAACATATTTCATTGTTTTAAAGTTTTTTTAATAAAGTTGAGATTTTTTAAAAAAATTTTAATTAAGTTTATCAAATACAATTTCATTACTAATAACTAAATATACCCACTCAGGATGAACACTGAATTAATCCACTTTATTTAGGAATATAGTGCTAATGTCCCTTTAAATACTTGTCATTAGAAGTTATTTCAATACAATTATATGGACATAAAAAAATAATGATATCAAATTACAATTGAAATTAGTACAAAAATTCAAAGAAGAAAACAAAGAAATAAGAAGAGACATTATGGATATGTACAATATAAATAATTAATGAAAAATCAAGAAAAAATGTAATATATATCATGACCCTAAACATGAAGAATGAGTTAGAGTAACTCATTTGACAAAAAGAAAATAATTAAAAATAAAACCTCCCTACAATTCTTAATTTATTGCAGATAAACTTTTAAATATACGTGTATATAACATTTAAACAATTTTACCTTTTTCATTTCCAATAATTTTAAATCCACTCTTTTCCATATTTAGAAAATAAGGTACAAAATTTAAAAGAAAAGCAAAAAAAAACGATTCATAAGTGGTTGTTAATGAAGTTGATGTTACTAAATTTTGAGGAGTTGGTATCAATTTATGACGGATTGCCCCAGATAGTTCCCATGCTATGGTCAGGAATTCTTGACGGTATCGAGCTGGAACAATTTGTTCTCTTGGACACCCTGATTTAACGCCAAGGAGTTTCCTGCTGCAATCATATAATATTCATCCCCACATGAATACCTAAGGATCCAATACATGTGAATATTCATGTACTACCCCTTGTTGATCCCAAGGGATGGAGGAGGCTAGGTTAGCCGAAAGATGATTATCGATTCAAGGATGTAAGGTGACCCTATTATTTCAGGGTAAGAAGTGGTAGAGAAAATGCCTCGAGCAAATGTCCGAGTACCAGGCATTGCAGCGCTGAAGTATCCCATGCCATACTCCCAGGAAAAGCTCGAACGACCTTGAACAAAAGGGTACATGTACCCGAAACGAGACAGGTGGGTAGGTAGAGAATATATAGGGACGCGAGACAACTCAAATAGGTGAGAAATAAAATAAAATCATAATTAGGCTTTTCAGAAACTTCCCTATCAATTAACTATTTATAGAAAATGCAAATCCATTGCACTCTATTTTAGAGTTATTATTTTTAATAATAACTAAACTAAATTACCAAAAAAGCATAAAGTTTCAAAAGGTGTTGACCCTTTGTATAATTCTTATTTACACTAAAAAAATCATTTTTTATCATTTCTATTTGGCTCTAATTAGTTAATTATTCTTATCCATTAAAACAAAATTTGAGACAACTAATAAAAGTCTCACGAAAATTCATATAAAGTAATTGGATAATAAAATGCAAACGTAACGTGTAATACTAATTTTATAGTCCTGTAACTTATTCAAATAAAGTCCAAGTAACCTCTACTTATTTTAAATTTCATCTTGGAAAATACTATAAAACTTAATAATACTTTAAAATAAAAAAGACTTGATATATGAAAGTTAAGTTTTGAACCTCAATTTAAAATTATAAATGCATTTCAAACTTCCAAAATTTATACTCATATATATAAGTGATTCTAATATTATTTTATTATTTTAATTCCCTATTTATGAGAAAATTTTTAAAAGCTTGTTTAATATTAGAAATTAAATAGCAATATTTAAAAATTATATACTTATTTATAATTATACTATAACAAGATTCTAACTTCTTTAATATTTAGTTATTTTATTTTAAGTTTGTCTAATTGAACTTAATAATTATAAAAAATATATATCTTAGTAATGTCTGCAAAATAAATATACTTGCTAAATTAAAATTTTATTTAAAAATCAAATAAAATTCAATTATGTATATTTTTACTTTTTTAAATTTAGTAACATATTTAATACTTAAATGTATAAAGCTTTGCTTTAAAACTCTTTTATTACATTTTTTATTTTCTTTATTTTTATTTTAGGTCAATTATCAATATTTCCTCATTTGAATCTTTGTTATCATTAGGGCTGACATCTCCATTTCTTCATGAAGTTGTATGACTTTCAGTTTCTTCTTAATTATTATTCTATGATCTCCATTTTGTTTTGCTTGAGAAATGTTTATTTGAGACCATTTAGACCCTTGTTTTCTCATTCAAAGTCAGTATGTTATCGTTGTTGATCTGCTCCAGTCTTTTCCACCGAACCACCTTAATAATTGGCCACCTTTCATGGCACACATCTTTTTTTAATTCTTTATTAATCATGTAGTTTAAATTTTATTTTAGAGATATGTCTATGAGGTTTGGATGTAATTGAAATAATCACGTGCTTAATTTAGCTAATTGGGGGATGGATTTGGGATAAAATAAAAAAGAATCATTTTTCCTTTTCATTTGAACCTTTCTAATTATTATGATTGATCAATCTAATTCCATTTTCAGTAAAATATGCATATATAATAACTTCAATGCCACAATTGACACAATCACAACCTGCGACACCATTGCCGTATTTTTGATATCCTACTTCCAAGCTGACATGCTCGTCAAACCAACTCAATTGCCCATGTCATCTAACCTCTGGTAATCTTCACTTATCACCACAAAAAGTTTTATATATTGTTCACATGAAATTTCTATATTGTGTTTTATTTTTGTATTATCAGATTTTAGGAATCCAATTTGAATTGTTATAGTACGGTGAAATCATCATTATGTGGTTGTATTCGTCATTCAAATATTGCTTATATAGTTACGTTTCTCTTTTTTTGTTCTAATTAAAAAAGCACTAAATACGTAAATAAAAATCATATCTTGGATATAATCAATTATTGATGGATTTGGTTTGAAGTCGCAACTCGCGAAGAGCACAATTTAAAAAAAAAGAAATATATACACTCAATGATTTTTGTTCAAAATTTTATTTTTGAGTCAAAATTACTAAAATATATTTTCCCTTATCTTATGAAGTTCATGTTGTTTATTACTCAACAACTTCATCATATATTTTCTAAGACACGTTAAAAAAAATATAAAAAATAGAATTTGTATAACATGTATCCTGGTTTAATCTGGTATTATTATAGCCCTCCCCTCCCCCTCCCCCTCCCAGGTATAAAAGTCTGGCTTCGTCCCTAATTTTAACATTTGTTTTCTTCGCCGAAAGTAGACTTCTTGTCATGATTCTGCTTGAGCTCAAGTTGTTTACCATAATTGGATCCTTATCCAATGATGGAAAGATCAACTTTCTCCTTGAACCAGCCTGAACTCCTCCATGTTCATACGACACATTTCAGGATCTAAGTACTAACGTAGTTTTGATTTATTTCGCTTGATTTTGGTTCCATTTAGTTCTCATATCCATTTGCCCAATTATCCATTTTTGTTGACTATATAAACTTCAGATCTGATTTTTAGCTGGTTATTTAATTTCCATTTTTCAAAGTTGTATGCGAAGTTCTCGAGCTTCAAGGGATACAATGATAACATAGTCATACTTGGAGTTCCACATTTGAGTAGGTGAGTGAAGAGGGAATGAAGGAGACAATCAAAGAAAAGCATCATTCCTCTTTGATGATTTTGTAGTTGAGATGAAGCTCCTCATTCACTGGAGCTGAGCTCCAAGCTTGATTATAATTAGATTTACTAGATTTGAGTAGATCGGGTAGTGTTAGAGCATTAAATTCTTTTTTTTTTAAACATGAAGTACCATACACTATTAGTCAATAAATCTAAGCATTCAATCTAGGTGTTTAAAGAGCTGCTAGAGGTCAACCATAAGAAGAGAAGAAAGATCTTTTCAGCTCTTAGATCCTAAGAAAGTATTCAATATAGTTTATATGAATGAGGAAGAATTGCTAACAAACTTATTCATGAGTGTCTTTAATGGAAACTGTGAGGTGTTCATAGGGGTAAACTGTGAGTTGTGGTTATCAAGTGACGAATTTAACCCATTTGGTAACGTGCAAGAACCATATTCTACCTGGCTCGATTGTTTCGTAACTTACAACTTTCCTTCATGGATGTTTGTGAGATCCTCATTCATGATGCGTATACTATTGATATATGTAAAAGCATCACTTAAAAATGCCACCGATGTATACATGCCTACAGAAGGCTTACATCCTCTCACTATAGAGATTACTTTTGGTGGTCCAAATCATTTACAAGCACACACTAATCGGCACTTATCTTGTACGCAAGAAGCACTTTTATGAAGAACACCTTAAGGTACCGTTTAATAGATCTTCTATTTGAGAAGAAGTGCCTTTACAAAGAATGTCTTTAGCCAATAATAGGTTGGAAGTAAAATTAATATTCTAAAATCTTTTAAAACATAATCTACATATGAAAAATGCAAACTGATCTATAGTGGAGCAGAAGGATTTCAGAGAGAAAAGTTGAGATGCACGAAGAACATGGAGAATAGATCACTTTGCAAAGCTAGAATCTTTTTGAACACACAAAATGGCTCACATGAGAGTAGAGCGCTACTGGCGAGTAGAGAACTCGTGCTCTTGGTGTGTGTTGGAATCATGAAGAGTATAGGCTCAAGAGGATCGTAAGAATATCTCGTCAAAAAATATGTTCAATTGAAATATTTGAAAATCCATCTCACTCATTGGTGTATCGGTGCAACTTGGCATGTATCGATGCAACATCGTCAAAACATACATAAAAATAGGTTCATGGCTAACTTGTACTTGTGTAAAGAAAGGTGTGCTAGTGCCACCTCATTTAGAGTTCAACTGCATGTTGAAACGGCCAACTTCAAATTCTAACAATCAAGTATGTATCGGTGCAACGGTTGAACTTGACAAAAATATGTAGCGGCCTACCAAGATACTGAAGCATTGTAAAAGTACATGTACCGGTGCACAAGGACTCCGAATGGTGCAACAATACCTGAATTCTAGTTGAGAATCGTCGAGATACCCTAAAACATTAGAAGCATAAAAAATAGAAAAAAAAGATAAAAAGGACTACCCAACCTACTAGATCATTTATATAAAAATAAAGGTAAAAACCTATTTTGCCCATCTCTACATGTACACCCAATGGATAATTTGATCCATATATATATAGGGCTTATCTAGAGGGCACTGTGCTGATTTAGCAATTAATAGGCCCCTAATTGTAGACGTCCGATTAAAATCGTGAGGTCTAAATAAAATTTCGATGATAATTTCAAATATGGCATATTTTGAATACAATAACTGATATCGCGAGAAATATGGGCGGTAAATTAATTTCATTGACGCCATTTGTTACGATGATTAACAAAAACAAAATTGCGTTTCCTTATTACGAAGAACGACGATCAAACAAAGCCAATCCCTTCTTTCGTTCGCCTTTGAAGATCGTTTTGAGGTCGCTTCATCTTCGAGATCAGTAAGTTTTTATGTATAGTCATCTTTAAAGAACATTTTGAAAGTATTTTCTTTCCTATAATTTAAACATATTTAAATTCCGATTCAGATCTTACTAAATTTTGATGCAGACTTATTAAAAGATCATGTACAGGTAGTGATAGTAAGAAAAATTGTGGTTGTTGGATTAAGAACAAATAGGTTATCGCTTCAAATATTTTGAAATGATTTATCGTTTAATTTTTTCATTTAAGAACAAATATGTTATCGCTTCTAAGATACTATATTAAATCTAGTTACATACAAATAAAGTAAACTTACTGTTTGATGATTCTAAGTTACTAATACATATTCCAAAATTACAAGAATAACTCTATTGTTATTTTAAGTTTAAAAATTAATATTACTGATAAAATGATGGAAGTTACTGAAACCTTCATCATACTTACTAATAGAACCTTCAAAGTTACTGAATGTATTCTCCAAATATAATATGGGAAATAGTTACTGATACATTAAATATACTTACTGATGCATTCTTCAATGTTACTTATATGTGTTACAATCTTACGAATACATTTGAGAAGTAAGAACATTACTGATAGATAAGATTTAGAAAGTTACTAATGATACATCAATATTACAGATTAAAGATTGTAAGTTACTGCTGCCTAATTCTATGTTACTGATAAATATTCCAATATTACAACCATAACTCTATTGTTATTTTAAGTTTAAAGATTAAAGTTACTGATAAAATGATGGAACTTACTAATGCCTTCATCAAACTTACTGATAGAACCTTCAAATTTACAGAATGTATTCTCCAAATGTAATATGGGAAATAGTTACTGATACATTAAATATTCTTATTGATGCCTTCTTCGATGTTACTGATAAGTGTTACGATCTTACGAATACTTTTGTGAAGCATGAAATTACTAATTCAAGTATCAAAATTACCGATACCGGTGAGCATCGTGAACTTACTGGTACATGCTTCTAACTTACTAATTGATAATGAATAAAAATATAGTATGACTTTAAAGTTACATGTATACGTACAAAAGTTACTTGTCATATATATAATATTACCATCATGATATTATAATCTATTTTTCCAATAAATTACTTTTTACCGCCTTATCATAAATCACAAGATAGGTTAACTTTCAAAAACTTACTTCAGGCGAGAGTGATCGGTTCGCGGCGGAGCAGTGAAGACCTTCTCGACGATTGTAACGAGGGCGGAGAAGGATAAACACGGTCAGACACGGTTAGTGAAAGATTAACAACCATCATCTTCCATTGTAATGCTAGGTTAATTCCTAAAAGAGTTTTTTTTGGGAATTATACGTATTAGGGTTACGAAAACAAAAATCCTTTCAACTTTGAACACTTTGGTATGAATCCAATAGCTGCATGCATATAACATATTGAGAAAGATGTTTCCAATAGCTGCATACATATGTTTACTAATTCTTTACAATTAAGTCTAGTTTTTTACTTTTGCGATTGCATTTTTATCTTACCATTGCCTAATTCTAATGAAGCTTAACAAAGAAATACTGAAGATATCTCAAATTTACGGTTCAGTAAATTAGTTAATACTTGATGTTCCTGTTGAAATCACTAAAATTCTTATATCAATAATTGAGATTAGTATTTCATTTACTATTTTGCAGATGGAACAAGCAAAAACATTTGATGTTTCTTACAAGAGACGAACACCGCAAAATCTAAAAAAAGGAACAATAGAATCTGCAAGTGGTAATTTTGTTATTTTTTAATTTAAAATATATAATTTAATTCAATTATGTCTTAACAAGTAACTTAATGCAGATACAAGCTTTGAGGGAGATAAAACTACTGAAATTTCCACTGGTAAGTTTGCATATTAACATACAAATTGGTAATAGTTAATATCATAACTTACTATTCACAAACTTTTGTGCTGTGTAGAAAGAGCATCAGTTTTGAGTCTTGCAAATGTAAAGGATGATGCAAAGATAGAACCATTGCCAGGTTAGAAAATATCCACTAAGATTGTAAGTTAAGAAAAGACTATTTTATATGCAAAATTTTAAATGGTTTTAATTTCATTATTGCAGCGAGATATTGCGTCCAACACAGATGTTACATAAAACAATTTGTAACATATCTTGGTACCAAAAGTTGACTGGAAGGCATAAGGAGTTGATCGATAAATCCGCTTTCTCAAGATTAGTATTAATTACAAAACTTGATATTAATTATCAAGTATTGGACTTTATTATTCAAAGATATTAAGGAGATCGGATTTTCAAGTTTGGAGAGAAAGAACTCATATTCTCAGATAATGACATAGGCTTGATTTTGGGGTTGCCTTCATCAGGATTTCCTATACAACTAAGGGGTTTTTCGTTTGAATGGCCAAGTTCATTCGAAGAGCAATTTTGCCAACCAAGCATGTTATTAAATCGTCATAACATTTGTGACATGCTTGAATCTTTAAGATCTCAAGAAGATGATCATTCAAATAGAATGTACATAAGATGTCTAATATCATTAATGTTTTGTACATTTCTATTCCCCGAAACGAACTTCTGCTTCCCAAATGTCCTACTAAATTACATAGATTCAATTGAAGATACACGTTTCTTCAATTGGTCTAATGCAGTTGGGACTATGATAATGCAACGCTTGGAAGACATAGTGAAAAAAATGAGGAAGCGTTCATCATCTGATGGGAAAGGCACAGTTGGCTACTTAACTGGATGTGCAGCGTGTTTATATGTAAGTTTTTTTAATCTCTAACTACTAGTTTGCTTTTAATAAATATTTACCAAATATTTAATTATGTAAAATTATTTAAAGGCATGGGCTCTGGAGCACTTATTCCCAACACATGCATTGAATCAAAATCTCTTGCCAAGAATTAGGAAATGGTCAACTCCTTGCAAAGTCACCATTGAACAATTCATGAACTTTGATGAAGATCAGGTAACATAATTTTATTTACATTTTTATTTGTGATTTTAATATTGAATATAATTTTTGAAGTTACTGATGCAAGTTTTGAAAGTTACTGATGTAAGTTACTGATTCAAGTTTTGAACAATTCACGTACAAATACAAATTTTGAAGTTACTGATGCATTCATGAAATATGCGATATTGAAAATATTTATCAATTAATCACAAATACTTACTGACGTAAGTTTTGAAGTTACTGATGCAAGTTACTGATGCAAGTTACTAATGCAAGTTTTGAACAATTCACGTACGTATACAAGTTTTGAAGTTACTGATTCATTCATGAAATATGCGATATTGAAAATAGTTACTAATAACTAAAGTAACCTTACTGCTGGATCATTCAAAATTATTAATCATGCATACCCCAATTGTTATTTTTCGTCTAATCCTTAAAATTACTGAAAAATTGACTTTAGTTACTATTGCCTTAATCAAAGTTACTTATACACACTTCATAATTAATGTAGCATTCTTCAAATATTCTATGGTAAATAGTTACATGTGAGAAGTAATATATTACTAATATTAATTCATGCTTCAAATTAAATGATACATGTCTCATATGAATCAAATATTTTACTGATTGCTTCAAATTTACTTCATGCGTCAATTTTACTGATTTCAAATCTAATAACAGCCTGATACATTTAAAAATGTTAATGCTTGTCATTATTAATATAACTTGAAAGGATACTTTTTATTAAAATGAATTTTGATTGATGCCTAAAAATATTTCCTTGCATTAGATTGTTGTCCAGCTAGACTATGAAGAAAAAGAGCTATTCAAGATTGACCCAAATGAATTCATATTTGATTATTACACCTTCGTAACAGAGGGTTTCATCCCAACTGCTTATGCATTACGTGTCATTGTACCACAACAACGGCAACTTGATGATTGTTCAATGACATCAATTTTGAAGACTGCTTAACATCAAAATACACTAGAGTGTAAATGTGAAGAACACAAGAAGAAAATAAGTGATTTGGAGAGGTTCATTTCTCAGATGCCAACTTTGGATGAGTACAAAAACATGAAAGAACAATATGAGAATACTTTGAGGGAGAATGAGAAGCTGAAGGTCGAAATCTCTATTCTAAAGCAATGGTTTGAGGAATTCTTTGCAAAATCAGTTAGTGTAAATCAACAAGAGGAGAAGACAACAAAGGTTGGTGAACAAGAAGAACAAAATAATATCACAAAAAAGATCGAATCACCATCCTTTGATCTTGGAATTGAGGAGGATTCTGAAGATCGTGGTAAAATTAAACCATGTGTTCCAAAGAGGGGTAGAAGCAAGAAGCTTATTACTCCTAGCAACATGTCAAAAAGGGTCAAGTCTAGAAGAGCAATAAAGGAAGAAGAAAAAGTACAAACCATCCCAATGAAGGAGAAAATAGTAAGGAAAAAAAGAAAGCTTAAAAAAAAGAATTTTGAAGAAGTGATGACTGTAGAAGATGATGATGAAATTCCAAAGATTTAAGACAAAAAGAGCAAGCTTTGGAGGTATAAATCAACCTACCATATTTTACATATACTGTTGCTTTTAATTTTTTTTTTAATTTAGTGTCATTCAAATGATGGTAGTTTAATAAATTACATATGCTAAATATTAAGTTACTGTTCATTTATACATTATTACTTCTGTCAATTATTAAATTACAAATACTTACATATTAACTTACTGTTGATACATATAATGTTACTAGTGTAAATCGGTACCTGATACTTAAAGATGACACTTAAGAAGTTACTGTCGATCATACAAATATTGGGTGAGTAATTTTCATACTGAATGATTCTTACAAATTATACAAAGGAATTTACTGATGCATTTGAGGATATTACTTATGTTGTTCTAGAATAATGACACTTAAGCAGTTACTATCGAACTTAGAAATATTGGGTGAGTAATTTTCATACTGAATGATTCTTACAAATGATACAAAGGAACTTACTGATGCATTTGAGGATATTACTTATGTTGTTCTAAAATAATGACACTTAAGAAGTTACTATCGAACTTAGAAATATTGGGTGAGTAATTTTCATACTGAATGATTCTTACAAATGATACAAAGGAACTTACTGATGCATTTGAGAATATTACTTATGTTGTTTTAATATCTTAATGATACTTACAAATGCTTACATAAATACAAATGCTTAAATAATTTTAGTGATTCTTAAAAAGTAAGAAATTACAATGATGCAATAACACAAAATAATGATAATATTTCTTAAATTTATTTATAGGTTTACAATTTAAATCGCATCGATTACAATGGATATGATGCAATTTCTGAATCAGAGAGGGCAAACATTCATGAATTTCTGAAGGATCCTGTCGCCAAGTAAGGGGAGATTTACTAAATTTATTAAACCCATTTCATGATATATTTATGATGATTTTTTTGTAATGTTACAACTTAACTTACATTTCAGTATGGGAGCAACTTACCATGGTCTAGGAGACAACTTTTGCAATGGAATACACATTGAAGACCTACTTTATAACAAAATGGTCATAGATGTGATTTTGGACATGTTCATGGATGTGCTTTACAAATCATATCAAGAAAGGGACGTAGAATGCCCATTTATTTTTGCAAATACAACTCAAATGTTAATAGTACTTAACTATTTTTTGTTTTTAATTTATGTTATATTAATTAAATATTATTTATTTCAACAATTGTTACCAAAGACTGTGAAAGAAGCAACTGAAGAAGATTATGAGCCTCTAAATAATTTGTTCTCATTCACAAGAACAATGTTTTATAGTGTAAAAAAAGTCTTTTGTGTAATCCACACCTCCAATCATTGGCATCTTCTCATGACTGATTTTGTTGAGAAGAAATTCATTTCATACAATTCACTTGCTGGGATGAAAAAACACCTCATGGATGTTAGAAAATGGGTAAAAAGATATAAAATTTTGTGATACATTCATTTTTGATTTATTTTTTTACTAACATATTCCTTTAACAATACCCTTAGGTTGATTGGATGGCAGAATACTTCATGCTATTACTCACTACAAGAAAAAGCGCTTTTGGCGAGCACAAAAGTCCTCTCTAGGTGCTCTCCAAGTGCTCTCTAAGTCATTTGGCGAGCACATGTGCTCGCCAAGCTTGTGCTCGTTAAAACCCTACTTGCTAGCTCATATTGTCGAGGACATGTGCTCGCTATTAAAAGTGGGCGAGCACATGTGCTAGCCAAATCCTAGCTAAGTGCTCTCTAGGTCCTGTATTAGCTAGCACTTAGCTAGGACTTGGCTAGCACACGTGCTCACCAACTGTGGAGAATATGAAAAAAAATATAGGTTCTTCGGGGTTTCAAAGCCTCGTTGAACCTGTATTATCTACTATAAAGTCGTTATAAAACTCTTATACTATATAAATATATTTTATGCCAAGTTGGAGACCCATACTTCAATTTCATTGCTTTCTTCTCTTCTAGTGTTACCCTGATTTCTCATACACATTCTTTATCTCTCATTCATAACATTATAGTGTACAAGCATATACAATAATATACACTCACAATCAGTAACATACGTAGGTATAGTAACACAAACACCATACTAACATAAGCATTTCATATCTAGAACCAAAATACTATATTTACACACTCTGCACTTTCTAACAAACATACACATGCTATATCTCTTGCATTCACATGCTAAAATATATAATACATACTAATACACACTAATATTCACATAAGCACACACAAACACAAATGAACTTAAGCCAAACATGCACATCCTCTCTTTCACAATGTAACACATACGAACTATAGCACAAACTAACATAATGTAACACACACACACACATAAACACAGTAGCATATACATACGAGCACTCTCACACACACATAAATACGCATGAACCTAGACAGTACACATATGAACATGTAAGTACTCAAAAAATCATCTTGCAAAAACATGAAAATAATACATGAAGAAAGAGTATGAATCATAATACAGAAGTAAAACATCATCATATGACTAACCTCATATATCTAGTGAAGTGCATCCTCCTTATCATCTTCCTATTATATTTTATATAGATCATACCTTGTACTAGTCAACTCAAAGTAAAATTAAATTAATAGTTTGAAGCTTGAATATACATGTATCAAAGAAAGATGATAAAATTTAATCAAGCATACCTATTGATGTAGGGTTTGGCCTTATGCATCCTCAAGATCATGTTCATACTCTTTCCACAAACAATCATGTTCATACACACGATTATGTTCAAATGTAAGGGCTTGAAATCCTGGAATTCTGAAAAATTGAAAGTGAATACACTTTTCAAGAATAAAAAGAATAACACCTCTAGACATGCATGCTCAATAAATCATCTTGCAAAATCATGAATGTAAATATATGAAGACAAAGTGTGAATGGTGATACAATAGAATTGCATGTACGTGAATTTAGAAAGGCATGTACATGACTCTATACTTACAAATAACATGATCATCTTATTGTAAATAATTATTCATACTAGATCCCATCATATTTTATATGGATACTAACATTTCCTAATCACTTAATTATAAACTTTAGTTCAAAGTTTGAAACATGGATATACATGGATAAAAGTAGGAGGACAATATTTAATTGAGCATACCTAATGATAGAGGAGTTGATGTCTCGAAAACGAATCTACATTATGTGTGTAAGCCTGCATTCAGTTATAAATGATAATCTCAATAGAAATCTAAATAAACTAAAGATAGAGAAGTTTTTACTGGAAGATAAAGTGTTACCAATAATACCGTGAGCTTTCTCCTGCTATATCCAAAATAGGAATAGATGAGATAATATATATGGTCACCCTCACAATCACATTCATCTGCAAAGTAATAACAAATGCAAAATATAAAACTTGGTTAACACGTATATCCATGGTAGCCTTCTACATGTAGAAACTTTAGGTATTTAATCAATAACATCAAAATTAAAGACCATTTTATCGAAACTTTACAAACAAATATTACACACTAAAATAAATCTAACATATTAAGAAGTATGTCCTCACTCTCATAAGCTTGTGCTCCATGCATATTAAACTAATACACTCTCTAACGCATACTAACACATACTCTAATATGCATGCACACTCTCCACGATACATAATATACTAATACACTCCCTAAGATACATGCACATGCATGCACACATAACACACATACATAAATAGCTCACACAAATAATTTTCCCACCCCCTTCAACACTGTACTAATACACTCTACATTCTCTAACACACATCACACACACACACACATACTAGCATACTAACACACACATGTACACATGTACTAACACATGCACAAACACACACACATACTTAAATACCACAAGAACATATAAAATAAATCATTTCTATATAATCCTAAAAATGTAGGAAAATATGGATATTTAGTCTATGTATAGGTTATCACATCACATATAATAATGGAAGTTCTCATTTTTTCATTAGCATGTCATACACCTTGCATACATGTTGATTTGCATATAGAATAGCCTCATAAAATTTGTTCTAAATATAATCTATGTTAATCTAATGGTATAATGTCCAATATACAAGTAAACAAATATGAACAATATGGTTGTTTTGTAATGGTATGGTGTAGACATTTCATCATATACCTTCCATACATGTTAACTTGCATATAGAATTAGCTAACAAAATTTATTCTAACATCTAATATACATCAATATAATCGTATGATGTACAATAAACAAGTTAACAGATTCTAAAAAACACGGTATGATGTTCTATTCTAAAAAAATTACAAACCCTAAAGCATTGAATATATCTATACTATGCAACCAAAATAAAAATAAGCAAGAGAGGAGTGCTCAAAATACCTTATGGAACAAAAAGTAGCGTATAGTGAAGGTAAATGATGGTCGATGGAGGCGGAGGATGCCACTCAAAGATCGTCGGAGGAGGGTTTTTGTGGTTTGGTTTCATTTGGAATGAAGGACAGGGAGCCCGCTAGCGTTCTGTTTATAAGACGTGGGCGAGCACATGTGCTCGCCAATGTGCTCTCTAAGTACTCTCCCTTAAATTTTCACGCGCCATTTAAAATTGGACATTGAAATTTAAATGGGCGAGCACAAGTGCTCGCCAATGTGCTCTCCAAGTGCTCTCCCCCAAATTTTCACGCGTCATTTAAAATCACACACCGAAACTTAAATGGGCGAGACTGGTGGGCGAGGACAAGTGCTCGCAAGGTGCTCGCCCAAAGGTGGCGAGCACATGTGCTCTCCCCGTCCTAGCCCTTTTGTGCTCGCCAAATCGTGTTTTTCTTGTAGTGACTGGAGAGTACCTTGAAAAGTGGCCAGTAGAAATAAAAAAAGGAATCCCAATGCAGCGAAGTAATTCCATTGATTGTGGGATTTATGTAATGAAGTATATGGAATTTATTGGAAAGGAAAAGATCCAGTGTTCCGAAACGAAGATATCCCCAAGTTTCGTGCGGAGATAGCTGCTATACTACTTACAAGTGTTCAGAAGAAAGATTATCAGAAATGTGATATCTTAGACATGTAATTAGAGATGATGTAAATATGTACATGTACTGTTCAAATTTTAAATGTAGTATCTTTCTTTTGAACATTGAATTCTTTATGAATGAGAAAGTTTTGATGGATGTTGATTGTTGATTGTTGATATTATTACAGATGATACATTCGTCTACTACCTGATACTTACAGATGCATTAAGTTATTGATACATACAATGCTAAATAAAAAAGTTACTATTACTTTAGACAATATTACTTGAGTATTGTATAACTTACTACTACTTAAATATACTACTATTTGAACTTAAAGTTGATTTTGAAAATCTTACTTGAATAAGCTAAGAACTTACGGATTAAAATATATTATGCTATAAGTTACTAATACTTACAAATGATACGTAATAATTTATTAATGATTTTGAGAATAGTACTTGTGAAATGTTAGTAACTTACTTATAGTTAGATATGATACAAAAAATCGTAGTTATTATCTAAGTTTCTGATACTTACGTTTTATAATGATGAATGTTAGTGATGTCTTCTACAAACTTACCGATACAAGCTTCATATTTACTGATGTATTCGTTAAAGAAAATATGGGAAATATATACTGAAACATAAAAACCCCTTACTGATGCATTCTTCAATGTTACTGATACATACCAAACTTACTAAAACATGTCACATGCAAGAACTTACTGATTTATACAACAAATTTAATGAAACATGATTAACACTTACTGATGATGGACAAGTACCAACTTGCTTATACAGTCTTGGAAATTACTAATGAAAAGTGAATAATAAGAACTTACATATACAGTTGATTTTGGAAATATTACTTGAATAAACTAATATCTTACTGATACAAATGCTTAAAAAATCTTCTAAATCCTATTAACGATCGCTTACAAATGCTTACATTAGATACATATATTATGTTTTAAGTTACTAATAATTACAAATGATACGTAATAACTTACTAATGATTTTGAGATTATTACTTGTAATATATTAGAAACTTACTTATAGTTAAATATGATACAGAAAAACTTACTTATTATTTAAGTTACTGATACTTACGTTTATAATGATGAAAGTTACTGATGTCCTCTACAAACTTACTTATATAAGCTTCATACTTACTGATGCATACGTCAAAGAAAATATGGGTAATATATACTGATTAATAAAATTAACTTACTGATTCATTCTTCAAAGTTGCTGATACATGTTCCAAACTTACTAAAACATGTGAGAGACATAACTTACTGATTCATTCACGAAACTTACTGAAACATGATTCATACTTACAAGACCATTGACAAGTATCAACTTTCTTATACATACTTGTAAATTACTAATGGAAATTGAACAATAGAAAAGAACTTACAACCAGATCATAAACACACAACTTCATACTTGATGAATAGTACACAATTTAGAAAGATTACAAAGAAGGGGAACATAAAAAAATGGAATTCTTCTATAAATTGCAATGGGGTATGCCAAAATATGCTTCAGTCTTCTCGATCCTTTGAATATCATCTGACTTCAATACTTTCAAATATCAGCTGCATTGATTATGTAACCACCTGTGAAATGGAAAAAATATACATAATGTTATCAGAACGTTAATATATAAAAAGTACAATATAAACCATATGAATAAGAATTTATCTTACCATCAGTCTTCTCAATCCTTTGAATAATATCTGACTTCAAAACTTTCAAATATCAGCTCATTGATTATGTAACCAACTGTGTAATGGAAAAAATATACATATTGTTATCAGAACGTTAATATACTAAAAGTACAATATAAACCATATGAATAAGAATTTCTCTTACCATCATGCATTATATTAAGATTTTGAAGGGCAATTCCTTGAATCATGTCCTGCATTGAATTTGTGGCATAATTTGCATTGTCTACCCTTTGACGAATTCTCTTCACTAATTGATTTCAATCTATTAGTGCTGCCCTTTGGTCTACCACCTTTTCCAGACCCTTTTGGTTTTGCTACATTAGGATCTTTTACAACAAATACTGTCTTATCACATTTTTCATTAACATCATGGACATCTTCAACATTAAAATGATCCTTTTGCTCTTAATAGCTTTGACTCCTTCAAAAGCATCTATAAGGACCTTCTTAATGTAATCATATACTTCTTTTTTGCCATCATCTTCGCTAATAAGTTCATTTGCCAATACCCTTAATTGACTATTATCATCTTGCACTGTTCTCTTCCTATAAAGTGGGTAGTAACCATTTCTCTTGATATCTTTCTTCCATCTATTCAATAAAAGAGAGGATTGAACGTCTAACGCATCAGTGTATTTTAAAACACTAATAATGTGTCTGCAAGGAATACCCATTGATTCCATTTTCATACAATCACATTTGAATTTATTGTAACAAGCATGAAAAGTAACTCTGTTGAAATCTTCAATCTTCCCAATAGGATATACTCTGAATTGTATAACATCATCAACAGAAGGAAATGGAATCACATTTAGTTCAATACCTTCCAAAAGCTCTGTCTTAACCATAAAACATGATCTTTGTGAAATGCTCAGAAAATTGTTTTTCAATGCTCCACTGCGTAGCCAACTTAGGAATTTTATTCTCATTTTCATTATCCATCCTATTAGCATGCTCTCTCATTCTTTCAACCGCGGTTTGAAATCTAGTCATGAACTCATATAAACTATTCAGCTGATTGACATGGTTAGTCAAGAATGAATTCATGCTCTCGCTCCTCTGTATTGTATTCATCTCAGCAAAAAAATATCTTCTCATGTAAATAGGCACCCACTTTCTCATAATACGATACATAACATTAATCCATCTATTTTTGTCTAAATTACATTCTGTAACTATTCTGTCCCACTCAGCTTCAAAATCTTGTTCACTTTTTGCCCCCCAAATAATCTTATTCAATGCAGGAATTGCTATATCAGCTTTCTCTGTTAAACCAATCCTCTTCTTCATGTTAGCTGTAACGTGCCAACCACAATATCTATGTTTGGTAGAGGGGAAGACTTCTCTTATAACAGCATTAATAGATGGACACTGATCAGTAATAATTGACTTGGGAGCGATATTAACAGCCATCAGAAAATTTTTAAAAACCCATATAAAAGACTCCTTTGTCTCATTCATTAAGAATGCGTTGCAAAAGAATACAGTCTGTTTATGGTTGTTAACTCCACAAAAAGAAGCAAAATGAGCTTATACTTGTTTGTATCGTATGTTGTATCAAAAGTAACAGCATCTCTAAACAATTTATAATCTTCCATAGAATAAGAATCTATCCACATGCAATGAGTTAAACACAAATCCTCATCTTGCTTGTACACATAAAAAAATTCAGGTTTAATGCTTTTGCGATATTCAAGATGTTCCAACAACATAACAGCATCATGACCTTCAATTTCTTTCTTCTGATCACGCTTCAAATTGTATATGTCTCTGGCTATAGAACCAATGTGTTCGTCAGATCCACTTTGTTTGTCCAAAAAAGCAATTTGTTTGGCAGTAGGGATGTTCACTTGAGACATAGAAGCTAGTAGATTCTTTGTGGCCTTAGTTATTCTCCTATTCGGTCTCAAGTACTTTTTCTTACTTGGAGAAACAAGTTTATGGTTATGTTCCTCAACGAATGAGACCACATCCCACTGTTTAGATATCTGATTTAATTTAACACACAACTTTGCCTTACAACCACAACGGCTTATTCCACATTGTCTACCCTCGCTGTCTATTCCATCAAGATTAGCTTCTGCGTCTACCACTGACAGGCTCGATGATATCTTCCTTTTTTTGGCATTTTGAACATACTGACCTTCCTTCCAACAAACACATTTTTTAAAAGAAAGATTCTTAACTTTGTTTTTTTCGATCAAAACAATATTTGGTGCTACTCCTCCTAATATTAAAGCCAAGTTCAGTAGCATATTTCTCATAGAACATTTCACATTCCTTTAGGTTTGAGAAAGAGAGACCCTCTCGAGGGATAATAGCAGGATCAACAACTGATATAGGGGAATCATCATCATTTAAATGTTCAACGCTTTCATATTCATCATTGACTAAAAGAATAAATCATAAAAAGAGTATCAGTATGCATATTTAAAGTATCAGTATGCTTACTGAAACTTACGTATTCTTCTGCAATTATTACTAATGAGTTTACTAATATTACATCATGATATTGCATAACTTACTAATACAATAGCTTACTGATACTTACGTATTCTTACGTATTTAAAGTATCAGTATTGAATTTATGTAAATTACGTGTGTCATGACATAGCTTACTGATACTTACGTATTCTTTTGCAGTTATTACTAATGAGTTTGATAATATTACATCGTGATATCATATAACTTACCGATACATCTGAAACATAAGAGCTTACTTATTCTATTGCAAATGTTACTATCGAAACTGAAAATATTACTTATGCCATAATAAAGCTTACTGATACTTACATGTGCTACACTAGTGCTACTATTGAATTTATGTATATTACTTGTGTCATAACATAGCTTACTGATACTTACTTATTCTTTTGCAGTTATTACTAATGAGTTTGATAATATTACTTCGTGATACCATATAACTTACTGATACATCTGAAACATAGGAGTTTACTTATTCTTTTGCAAATATTACTATCGAAATTGAAAATATTACTTATGTCATAATAAAGCTTACTGATACTTACATGTGCTATACTAGTGCTTACTGATTCTTTTGCAAATATTACTATTGAATATAAAAATATTACTTGTGTCATAATAAATCTTACTGATGTTTACATGTGCTACGATATTTGATCTTACATATATTATTTGTTTGCTCTGAGATCTTACAGATACTTAAAAGATGCTTATATAATACTAGAGCTTATTTAATCTTGATGATGATACGAATTTCAAAATTTCAATGATACAAAGAACAACTTGAAAATAAAATATGATTACATAAAATATATAAATAATACCTAATCTTCCAGAGTTCTTGTTGACATCAATCAGATCGAAAAGATTGCCTTCATCTTCTAATTCACATAAATAATCTTCACTTTCTGAACCATGGACAAAGTCGTCTTTCATCGTTGAATTTGATATATCAAGATCAAAATCTACTCACGAATTATCCATACACGAACCTATTAAATACATATTAGAAACGAAATCATGTAACGAAAAACATATAAAAATTATAAATTGCAAATCAAAGTACCTTTGGTTCCAGATTACGAGTAAAGAATCGCTCGAAGCTCTCGCGAATGACAAGAAGGGTTTTGTTTTCCTCGATAGAAATTGACGCGAGAAGAAATGACTCATTTGCTAATTAAGGAATGTAATTAATTTTCATTTTTACAAAAATGG
Source organism: Ottelia alismoides (assembly GCA_037367405.1). NCBI lineage: Eukaryota > Viridiplantae > Streptophyta > Magnoliopsida > Alismatales > Hydrocharitaceae > Ottelia > Ottelia alismoides. Next base: position 101,152 of record JAZKJV010000835.1, on the reverse strand, counting down.
CGGTTACAATCGTGGTTCCTATAATCATGGGATCGCATGATTTAATCCAACGGTTGGGAATAAGGGCTCATTTTATATAAAATGGGCACAGTGCCCTCTGTATAAAAATCATATATATATATATATATATATATATATATATATATAGGGGACTTATTCAATGGACCATGTGCCCACTTAAGATGAGATGAGCCCACTCACATTTTACCAATATCTTCTATGATTTTAAGTTCAATGCTTATTATTTATAGTTGTTATATTGTATTCTTACTATTAGTAACTATGTTCATATAAAAAAACCTTAGATTCACAGGAAATGGTCATTAGTAAGAATAAAAAGGGCACTAGTAGTACGAATAATAATACAATCATTTTGTATGAATTTAAGTTTTTTTCTTCTGAAAATAGTTACTACTAGTAAAAATATGATATAACACTTGTAAACAAATAACTATTAACCTCAAATTGATAGGAAATAATGGTAAATAAATAAATGTGTGGTCTCATCTCATATCAAATGGGCATAGGGCTCTCGGCTTGAAATCCTTAATATGTTGAGGGGAATAAGTGTTTCAAATTTCATGTAAAATAAACATTCCTAACTTGTTCATCTAAAAGGGGCCGATTTCAGCAATTCTGAGACCGTTAAAATTTAGTAGTCTAGATGGAGATGATAGAAGTGTCAAATTAAGTTGAATTTGGAATGACAACATGCTGATACATGGTGAACTAAATTCCCCAAGGTTTCATTTAAAAAAAATAAAAAAAACAATGAAAAATTAGGTCAGGTGTAGGGAATTTCCTGCACCCGCCGGTGTAAGGTCCTTTTTCCCATATACATATATATATATATGAAAAACTTGCATTGAGGTAGCACCTTTCCATGTGTATGGTGCGACACATCTTAAGAGCCATTCGATTTTGATCAACGGTGGTTAACAAAACCACCTAATTAAATCCAAAACCACCGTCAAAAAAATATTCAAATCGCCATTTTTAGATAAAATTCGAATATTCCATTTGGTGACGTCATTATCCCGTTGATTATTAATTACTCGAATTGAATTTTCTAAATATAACATCTATGACATCTTGGCTCTCAATTATTCGAATTTTCAAAAGAAAAACTCGATGAGGGTCTTCTCCTCCTCTCTCTTCTTCATCAACCTCGACGAGATGTTCCCCTTTCTTTATTCAAGCATCGATGACACGTCCAACATCTCCGCTTGATCTTGATATTATAGAGGTACATATCATTTTTTATGAAATCATTTATAATTTTTTTGTTCCTATCATGGTTTTTATTAAAAAATGATTCCGAATCAGTTCTGATTCATTTTAATTGATCTGATTCATTTTTGTCATTCATTATATGTCGTGTAATGTATTTGTGTTTAGATATTAATGAATGAATACGTATATCAAGACCAGAATGAATGCATTCTTCTATTTCGTTTATGATTTGATATCTAGATATATTACAATTAAAAATTATGTTATTTTTAGTTTCGTTTGTGCTACTTTAATTCTTTCATTTCTGTTATACATGTTCTTAATATATGCATTTTTTGGACCAAATCCGAATATCTATGTTATATTTTTCACAAAGTTTTACGTTTATGTGCTATCCGTTAAATAAATAGTACGTATTTCACTTTCTTTTACTTTATTTTACATTCTCATCACAAAGTTTTACGTTCATTCAAACGCATGACCAACACTCGCACAAAAATGAAAACTCGTGGTACATAGCTACATCATTTCATTAACATATTTTACAATTGTAAAGTATGTTTTACATTTAGCTCGGTTATTATATAATTCTCTAACATTTTCCTACAGTTATTTCCATGCGTTCAATTGATTATTACTGATTGGCTTTTTATTTTGCAGATCAACATATAAATTTTACAATGAGATCGTGGATTTTACAAAATATACACAAAATTTACAATGGATGACGAATTTTGATGGACCCATGACATTGGGAAACACATTGGATGGACATATAAAAAAATTTATACATTAATAATAAGCAATCTATTTTACAAACATTGCATTAATTTTACAAAAAAGAAATATTTTACAAAAAAGTATCACAATTTACAAACACCGCTCCAACAGAATGTTCTCAAAAGAGATTACAAAAAAATCAAAATAAATAAATGTAGTCTAGAAAAAAGACTACGAAATTTACAAAAAAAATTGTATTCTACAAACATTGCTTCCACATAATGTTGGATGATTATTTTCAAAATAAATCAAATGCAGTTTACAAAAAGAATTTTCACCACGTATATATTAATTGATTAGCACATGATCAAAGCACCCTATATTTTAGGAAACACAGCTACACAAAAATCTTCGTATATGAAATATAGTTGTAACAAAATCTCATCATTTTAGGAATTGTTTCCACGTGTACATCAATTTATTAGTACATAATCAAAGCACCATATATTTTAGTACATCAATTTTGGACTTTTTTACGAATATCAGTAGTTACGCGTTCGTAATTTATAACACAGAATTGTAAAATATCTTAATCATTTGTAAATTGTTAAAAGTTATTTCAAAATGCGGACATTTATTTCATCAGATATTTTTGGAAAATTCTGTACATCACTCGATATATACCTAAATATAGAATGATCAATGACGTGTAATTTACCAAATTATTGTAATTTAATCCACCACCATAATAGGAATGTTAGTTGGCATGAAAACCACCTAGTGGTTTCAATCTCATTCGTACACTCATCATCCAACGGCTTAAGATGACACCTTTCCATAATCAAGGAAAGGTGCCACCTCAATTCAAGTGCACCATATTATATATATATATATATATATATATATATATATATATGGGTAAAATGGGGTTGCCCCCAGGGAGTAGCCAACTTGGCTACTCCCACCCCTATTTTTCCCTCATTTTTTTATTTTTTTGGAAAATAAAAATTTGTATATTCATCATTATATCCCTCCCACATTCTATTAAAATTTCGTCAGAAACAGAGACTCCTAAGTCCTCCATCCAGACGTCATTTTTTTAACGGTCGCAGGATTTTTTAAATCGACCATGTTTGGATGGAGGTCGTAGGAGTCTCTGTTTCTGACGAAATTTTAATAGAATGTGAGAGGGATATAATGATGAATATACAAATTTTTATTTTCCAAAAAAATAAAAAAATGAGGGAAAAATAGGGGTGGGAGTAGCCAAGTTGGCTACTCCCTGGGGGCAGCCCTATTTACCTCTCTCTCTCTCTCTGATATATATATATATATATATAGGAAAAAATGAGGCTGCCCCTTGCGGGCAGCCAATGTTGGCTGCCCCGCCCTTGTTTTTTCCGCATTTTTTTATTTTTTTGAAAAATTCCACCATGTATATTCATCCCTATATCCCTCCTACATGTCATTCAAATTTCGTCAGAAACAGAGACTCGTACGGCCTCCATCGAGATGGTGTCGATTTAAAAAATCATGTTACCGTTAAAAAATGAATGTCTGGATGGAGGCCGTACGAGTCTCTGTTTCTGACGAAATTTGAATGACATGTAGGAGGAATATAGGGATGAATATACATGGTGGAATTTTTCAAAAAAATAAAAAAAATGCGGAAAAAACAAGGGCTGGGCAGCCAACATGGCTGCCCGCAAGGGGCAGCCACATCAAACCCATATATATATATATACATAGGGGCCCTTTCAAATAGGATGCAGTCCTTCCTTATTTCAGGAAGGCCAGCCCTTTTCTGTATAAATCACGAACACTTTAGTAGAATACGTATATAGTTTGTATTATAAGTGCACGTTATAAATACAAAGCCGCATACAAAACTGCGCATTATAATACAAACATTAAAACTTCACATTATAATACAAAACTGTATATGTATTCTACTAAAGTCATCCTGTTTTATACAAAAAAAAAGGTTGGCCTTCCTTAGAGATGGAAGGACCAAGTCCTATTTGAAAGAAATCCTATATATATATATATATATATATATATATATATATATATATATATATATATATATATATATATATATCCTCCCTTATCGAGCCCCACAGGTTCAGGTATTGTGGATTGGCATTGCTGGAAAGAGGATATCAACCAGCAGCTGATCTAAAAGAAGACTTAACTCGGAAGCAAGCAAGCAGCCATTTGTTCCATCCAAGTAGGCGAGCGAATCTGACCTTTCGATAAAACAAGAGCGACGTATGCAATATATTATATATATACTCCCACCATGCATGGCGTGGTGCTTCCCCTCATGCACGTCCTCCACTCAAAAAGGGAGGCCAAGTTGCAGCCTGCGCGTCCCCTTGGGCGTGAACAATGACATGGAATGAGGCGGCCCGTCAGAGGAGCCCACAGTATGGGATGCAACGTCGCTGCTTCTTATGTGATGTTCCAGGCATACAATTCGACGATCGGAGCAGGAAAGGAATTGGATTCAGTACTGAATGCGCACAGTTCCTTCGTATCATTCTAACAGAATATATACTTATATTATGACTGAAGAAGATGCAGTCTTCCGCTGATGACGCGATGATGATGCACACAGATCCCCATGCATGTGCATTTGGGTCAACGGCGGCGTGAGTCCCCTGCTAAAGGGCAAGGCTTTATCATATAAACTACGTACCAAGACATGATGTGTGATACGGCGTGCATGCAGTGCACTGTTATAGGTCGAGTGCTGCTGTGGAATCGGATATGGCACGCGCACGCCATTTGCACTGCGGTGCATGCGAGCCTCAGATGATGCTTCTCTTCCTGTGAGGCCATGTTTCCATCCTTTGGTGTTCATGCCGCATAAAAAGGTTGTCTGATGTAATCCCCATGTACAGGTAACAGCATGGAGTCTGGTGGAATCGGATCGTCTGCGGTATTGCAGAATTCGCACGGTAGAGGCCCACCAAAAGTGTGAATTTGTGCGAACCGCTCGATCAAGATCCTTTGAGTGCCGCAGGAGATCCTCTCTAATCCGGTATCATCCTTTGAGTGGTATGTCCAAAGGATCCACTATCTCCGGAATCAACTTCAATAGTTTGGTAGTAGACATAGGATAATGGTTCGAATCACCTCCTCTCCCATATTTACCTCCTCAAGTCTAAGGTTGTAACGCCTATCACTTATTTATTGACAGAGCCTATAGTATAGACCCGTTTTAGATCGTCCCTTCCATTCAAAGTCACGTGAGAAAATTATGAAGTCCCAGACGCAATGCTCAAATGATATGATCTCAAGTTGACATCTGCGAGCACATTGTAATGAAATTGACCTGTAGCTTGGAATAATTAGAATATATCTTCCAATATGGAATAAATGATATATAACAAATAACATTTCTACAAAAATCAATGATATATTTCGAGTTTCTCAACATATAACATATTAATTGCTATATATATATATATATATATATATATATATATATGGACGAATCATATAGCTACGATTATGCTTGCCTTTCACAAGAATATTTCTTCTAACAAACTTTAAAGAGGAATAAAAAAATGTGCTAACTATATGATAATAAACGTTTCTTTTGTTGCGAATTTTAAGAATAAAAGATAATTTGCAATGACCAATATGTATTTATATATAATTTTATCATTATGATGAATCACTAAAGAATAAATAGCATTTTTTCCGCATATCATATCTGTAGATGTACTTTATATATGCCATATCTGACTTGTTTGAACCAATACTTTTTTCCCAAAAATCAGTAAAATTAATTATAGAAGCAAACAAACTATTATCACACTCTTAGAAGAGATTGTACTGTTGGGTAATTTTCATTCCAGCCCCAACTTGGGCTCAAATGGGTACATCTATTTGCCCATACTGCATGGGCATTACTGAAATATTTCCAGCAAGTGGGAGCCCCATTGGCTTCCCATTCCAAGGACGCACATCGCAGGGAGGGAGCTCCATTTCGTTCCATTTTTCCAGCGTGAACAGAATGCCCCATTCCAACCAAAAACGAGTGCAACGGCAAGGGTTTCGTGGAAGCCATTCTCCTCCACGCGTGAGAGGAAGAGAAAGGTCGAGAGGGAAGGAGGTCACAACAGGTCTTCCCCCTTCCCCCGTCGACTCGGGCTGCATCTAGGGCTGAGAGAGAGGTCGCTTTTGGACGGGCTCGGAGTTTGGGAACAACAAGGAGGTCGTTGAGAACGACCTCAAGAAGCCGAAGCCATCGTTTGGGTCTCCATCCAGGAGCCCACAAGGGAAGCCACTTATCTTCTTGATTTGAACACAATATTGGTATTGTTAGATACCTAGGGATAGTTAGATACTTGTCGAATAACTATCCATTGTGTGTGTGGCTTGTACCTCGGTTTTGTGGGCAACAAAACCGGGAAAACATTGGCTCCATTTTGACCGTAGTGAAATCGTTGCCGGTCTTGCTCCGTGGTTTTTTCCTTACTCACATCGAGTAAGGGTTTCCACGTAAAAATCCTTGTCTCGTGTGGTTGCTTGTTGTGGTTGCTTGTGATTCTTCTATCATTATTGCCATTGAGTTCCCGTGTGGGGAACATATTGTGTTGTGTGTGCCATCTTTGCTACAGGACAGTTCTAGGGGATACTCCTGGTTGATTGTGTCATATCCCTAACAAGTGGTATCAGAGCACATGTTGTGCAAAAATGGGTAAAGATGATGAAGGCACTATGATTAAGCTCACAAGTAGCAACTGGCAGATTTGGAAGGCGAAGATGGAAGACATCCTGTATTGCAAGGACCTCCACGATCCGATGGAGGGTGAGAATGCCAAGCCGGAGAATATGTCCGCATGGAGTGGACAAAGTTGAATAGAAAGGCCATTGGGACCATTCAGAAGTGGCTTAACATGTCAGTCTTTCATCACGTGGCCGAGAAGACAAATGCAAAGGAGTTATGGGACAAATTGCCCGAACTCTATGATCAGAAGACCGCAACAAACAAGGATTTCTTGATTAGAAAGCTAGTGAACTTAAAGTACAAAGATGGATGCAAAGTGGCGGAGCATTTGAATGATTTCTAAAGCATTATCAACCAGTTGACTTCCATGGGATTGGTACTTGATGACGAGTTGCAGGCACTTTTCCTTTTGGGCTCATTACCAGACAACTGGGAGACTCTAGTAGTCACCGTGAGCAACTCTACGAAGGACAGTAAGTTGACCATGGCTATGGTCTAGGGCAGTCTCCTCAATGAGGAGATTAGACGTCGCTCATCCGGAGGGACATCCTCCTCTTCACATGTGTATGCAGTTGAGAGGAGAGGAAGATCCAGTAGCAGAGGAGCGTCACAAGAGAGGCAGAAATCCAGAGATAAGTCCAAGGGCAGAGGAAAGTGTCACCACTGCCAGAAGCCCGGTCATTGGAAGAGAGATTGCAGGGTTTGGAAGAGAGTGCAAGCTGAAGCCAAGAAAGATCAGAAAAAGGAAGATGAGAATTTAGTTGCAGTTGTGGAAGATGACACTGCAGATGAGGTGATTCTCACCATCTAGGATCAGTGCTTGCATGTAGGGAGTGATTTGGAGTGGGTCGTTGACACGACCGCTTCCCATCATGTGACTCCACACAGGGAGTTTTTCACCACATACCCTAGGGGTGATTATGAGAGAGTCTTGATGGGTAACGAGATTTACTCTAAGATCATTGGCATGGGCACCATCTCGATTCAGACCGATGTTGGGTGCTCAGTGACTTTGTAGAATGTGAGATATGTTCCTGATGTGCGTCTTATCCTTATATCCGGTTCACAACTAGATAGTGAAGGCTACCATCTGAAGTTCGGTGACAACAAATGCAAGATAAGCGAGGGTTCTCTCATCATGGCTAGAGGTAGCTTGTGTCACGCACTCTACATGACTAGAGTTAAGGTCATCGATGGTAGTTTGCATGCCAGCGAGGCAGATAATTCAGATCTGTGGCACCGTTAGCTTGGCCACATGAGCCAGAAGGGCTTGCAGCTTCTTAGCAAGAGAGAGTTGATCCCCTACCACAATGACATCACTTTGTCTCCTTGTGATGAATGTGAGGTTGGGAAGAGAAGGAGTGCACCATACAGAACCAGATCCAAGGTAAAGGGAGACCTTCTACAGTTGGTTCATTCTGACATTTGTGGCCCCATGGACACGGCCTCTTTGGGAGGCAACATGTATTTTATCACCTTCATTGATTATGCATCTAGGAAGGTGTGGATGTATGTGCTGAGATCGAAGGATCAAGTGTTTGATTGCTTCAAGAAATTCCATGCCATGGTTGAGCGTGAGACAGGGAAATTGTTGAAGTGTCTACGCACGGACAATGGGGGAGAGTACACCTCCCATAGCTTTCAGGGCTATTGTGCAGAGCACGACATCAGGCATGAGAGGACAGAGCTAGGTACACCCCAGCACAATGGTCTAGCAGAGAGGATGAACATGACCATTGTTGAGAGAGTTCGTTGCATGTTAAAGACAATGAAGTTGCCCAAGACCTTTTGAGCTGAGGCGATTCGCACCGCATATTACTTGGTAAACCGATCTCCATCAGTTCCTTTAGGCTTTCGGATTCCAAAGCGTGTTTGGACAGGAAAAGACCCCTCATATGCTCATTTGAGGGTATTTGGATGCAAGGCCTATGCATTGGTACCAAAGGAGCAGCGGAAGAAGTTAGATGACAAGCCAGTGCCTTGTATTTTTCTTGACTATGGAGATGAGGAATTTGGATACCGTCTTTGGGATCCAAGGAAGAAGACAGTCACCAAACACAGGGATGTGATATCCTATGAGAATCAGACGTTGGCTGAGGACACCACTGAGAGTGGTGATGTAGATGAGTTTTCCATTGATGATGACAGTGATGAGGACACAGAGCCCTCTCCAATACAGGGTACAGGTGGAGAGGATGGGAATCTAGAGCAGCATGAGCCAGATGCAGACCCCATTGATGCAGGTCCAGGGGACCTATGGCAGGGGGAGCAACCTCATCCATATGCAGATGCAGCAGAGCTTCAGGTTAGGAGATCTGAGAGGACACGCCAGCTATCATCCCGTTACCCTACTTCTAGGTATGTGATGCTCACAGATGCAGGTGAGCCATACACATTTGAGGAGGCACATATGCATAAGGACAAGGATCATTGGCGAAATGCAATGAATGAAGAGATGCTATATCTCAAGAAAAACCACACTTATGATCTTGTTGAGCTTCCCAAAGGCAAGAGAGCCTTGAAGAACAAGTGGGTTTACAAGTTGAAGTCAGATGACATCGGCAAGCAAGTGAAGTACAAGGCCAGATTAGTTGTGAATGGGTTTAGCCAGAAGGAAGGAGTGGACTATGATGAGATCTTCTCCCCAGTGGTGAAGATGAATTCAGTGAGAGTGGTGCTAGGACCTGTTACTAGCATGGACCTTGAGCTGGAGCAGATGGATGTGAAGACGACGTTTCTTCACGGTAATTTGAAGGAAGAGATCTACATGGAGCAGCCACAGGGATTTCAAGAGAGATGGAAAGAGCACATGGTTTGCAGGTTGAGGAAGAGAATCTATAGGTTGAAGCAAATCCCGAGACAATGGTACTTGAAGTTTGATGCTTTCATGGGAAAGCAGGGCTTCAAGAGGACAACAACTGATCCAAGTGTATATGTTCGTCTTCTTCCCAATGACAGGTTTTTCATTCTTTTGATATATGTGGATGACATGTTGATTGTAGGTCATGATTCCAATATCATTGCAAAGCTCAAGAAAGAACTATCCAAAGAGTTTGAGATGAAAGATTTGGGCAAGACCAGTCACATCCTTGGGATGCAGATTACAAGGGACAGGAAGAAGCGCATGCTGTGGTTGTCACAGGAGAGCTATGTTGAACGCGTGTTGGAGCGGTTCAACATGAAGAATGCAAACATGTCAGTACACCTTTAGCCTCTCATTTCAAGCTAACCATAGAGTCATATCCTTCTACTTCTGAGGAGAAAGCAGAGATGGTCAAGATCCCATACCAGTCCGCAGTTGGGAGCTTCATGTATGCAATGGTTTGCACTAGACCCGAGATAGCTCATGCAGCGGGCATGGTGAGCAGATTCATGTCCAACCCTGGCAAGGACCATTGGGAGGCAGTGAAGTGGATCTTAAGATACTTGAGAGGGACCTCAAGTATGTGTCTTGTGTTTAGGAGTTCAGATCCCAAACTTTGTGACTACACTGATGCAGATATGGCAGGAGACATGGACCAAAGAAAGTCCACTTCAGGTTACATTTTTACTTTCGCAGGGGGGGGCATATCATGGCAATCCAAGATACAGAAATGTGTTGCTCTCTCGACTACCGAGGCAGAATACATAGCAGCAGCAGAGGCTGGGAAAGAAGTGTTGTGGCTATAATGTTTTCTTGGTGAGTTTGGATTGGATGACATTGAGCCGATTGTGTTTTGTGATAGCCAGAGCGCTATAGACTTGAGCAAGAGTACCATGCACCATGCTCGCACAAAACACATTGATGTGAGATACCATTGGCTGAGGGATGCAATTGAACAGAAGCAGCTCATGTTGAAGAAGATTCACACCGATGAGAACCCCTTAGACATGTTGACTAAGGCAGTCACTCGTGACAAGCTTCAGCTCTGTAGAGAGCTGAGCGGTGTCATTTCTTGTTGATCTTCATCTTTGGACAATACCTCCCCGTTGGGGCTGGAGGGGGAGGTTGTTGGGTAATTTTCATTCCAGCCCCAACTTGGGCTCAAATGGGTACAACTATTTGCCCATACTGCAGGGGCATTACTGAAATATTTCCAGCAAGTGTGAGTCCCATTGGCTTCCCATTCCAGGGACGCACATCGCAGGGAGGGAGCTCCATTTCGTTCCATTTTTCCAGCGTGAACATAACGCCCCATTCCATCCAAAAATGAGTGCAGCGGCAAGGGTTTCGTGGAAGCCATTCTCCTCCACGCGTGAGAGGAAGAGAGAGGTCGAGAGGGAAGGAGGTCACAACAGGGCTTCCCCCTTCCCCCGTCGATGCAGGCTGCAGCTAGGGCTGAGAGAGAGGTCGGTTTTTGGACGGGCTCAGAGTTTGGGAACAACAAGGAGGTCGTTGAGAACGACCTCAAGGAGCTGAAGCCATCGTTTGGGTCTCCATCCAAGAGCCCACAAGGGAAGCCACTTATCTTCTTGATTTGAGCACAATATTGGTATTGTTAGATACCTAGGGATAGTTAGATACTTGTTGAATAAATCTCCATTGTGTGTGTCGCTTGTACCTCGGTTTTGTGGGCAACAAAACCGGGAAGAACATTGGCTCCATTTAGACCGTAGTGAAATCATTGCCGGTCTTGCCCCGTGGTTTTTTCCTTACTCACATCGAGTAAGAGTTTCTACGTAAAAATCATTGTCTCGTGTGGTTGCTTGTTGTGGTTGCTTGTGATTCTTCTATTATTGTTGCCATTGAGTTCCCGTGTGGGGAACATATTGTGTTGTGTGTGCCATCTTTGCTGCAGGACAGTTCTAGGGGATACTCCTGGTTGATTGTGTCATATCCCCAACAAGTACCTTCCTTAACCGTCATTTTATTTTCAATCAGCTAATTTAAAATAAATTAAATACAATTTCAACTAAATAATACTTCTTCCAATAGGCTAATATGATCAATAAAAAATTGTTTAACATTTAGAGGTTGAGCTAACTTATAACTGAATCAGTCGATTCAAGTATTGTTTTGATGTACTAATAAAATTTTCAGATGATTAAATTTATTTGTTTGTATCTATTTTGAATGTGACCATTTTTCCTTTCCATGATAAGGATTATTTGACGTCGAAAGGCTCTAGAATAGTTGACAGGAGATTTTTGTAAGCTCCACTATTGTTAGATTCTCGATCTTGAGGCCTCTCACTTTAATGGTAATAATTGTTCTTATTGGGCATATAAAATGGAAATCTTAGTGTACTCCATCGACTATCATCTATGGATATGTCTCAAAGTCCTTTGCTTAGTTAAATCGTGACAAAAGAAATGAAGATTTTAATGAACAATAAATGAAAGAATATATGTCTACTCGAGAATATCAAAGATTTGAAATGTTGATAGGAGATAACATCAAGGAGATATACACGCGGTTTACTAAGACAACGACTAATCTCAAAGCTCTTGGGAAGACATTGATCAAAGGAAAACATAAAGCTTAGTTGGTTGACTCTCTTATAGTGATTTGGAAAAGAAAGTCACTGCACTGCAACTTAGGAATTATACGACATTAATGAAATAGAAGTATACGCTCTCTTAAGAAACCTTATTGGGTATGATGTAAAGAAAAATCAGAAGAGGACATTATTAGAAGAGACTGAAAAGAAATTCCTTGCTTTCAAAGTATATGCAACAACAAAGTTGTCATAAGGTGAAGAAGATGATGGTGATCAAGATATGACAATGATGAATAGAAGATTCAAAAGGTTCTCAAGTAATAAGAAAAACTTCAAGGAAAAAAGTACGAAAAGATGAACTCGTTGTCTGTTACGAATGCAATAAGATGGGGGCACATTCAACACCTTGTCAAGAAATACAGTGAAAAATAAAATAAAAAAGTTGATTTTTTTAAGCTGGAAAAAATTTAAGAACATGAATAAAAATGCATTCCAAGTTACATAGGATGACTCCTCCGTTTCATATTCCAGGTTTAATTAAAAATCAAAATAAGAAGAAAGTGCCTGTCTTGGTCTCATAACCTTAGAAAATGAAGTTAACAACCTATCTAATGATGAATTGCTATAAGCTTCAAACTCTATTTGTTTCTTTTAGAGCAATCAGAAATGGAAACAAAAAGCTTAAAGGAATTGAAAGAAAGTAACTAAAAAAATCACTTCTTAAAGTAGAGTCCACTAATTTCAAAATAAAATTTATTATTCTTGAAGAAGAAGTAGAAAATTTAAGCTCAATTTATCGAAAGAACCCTAAACCCTAAATCACATGATGACTCAATTTACAATTCTTAATTGAAAGTAACTTCAGCAAATTTAAGCTCAACACTAAAACCTAAACCTTAAACAATTCTAAATGGAGAGGTATTTGAGTTCGTAAGGATTGCAGTACTACTAAAGGAGGGGTGTGAATAGTAGTGTCAATAATAGATTAAAACATTTCAGAAAAATTATCGGAGTAAAGAACAAAGCAAACATCCAAGTAATCACATTACAAAAGATGTTTAAGTAAAAACCCAGATGGGTGAAAATCACGACTCAAGTCCTCTTGATTTAAGACTTTTGGATAGCTGAGGTAACCAACCGCTTCACTAAGTCCGAGACATTTATGTGGATATCTCAATTGTTTATGAAGCGTCTCGCTTTACTACTCTGGATCAAATAACAAAGTCACCAACACTGATCAACCATCATGTCAAAGTAGAAGCTGAACGTGTTCGGCTGTCCTCTAACTTGCCTCGAGCGGATGAGCTCCAAGGATCCAAGATAAACTTGCAAACTTTTGGATCTAACACCAGAAATTCTTACAAAGAGTGCTATACAAAAATAGTTTACATGTGATATCTTGATAAATCCATGATTTAACATCATATTATTCATTTAAATTATCCCTATAACTTAAACAATTCAATAAGATTCAATATTAATTAACTAACATTGTCAATTAATCACTTGTATATAACTAACTCTAATTAATTGTACATAAATAAAACTATTATTGTACCCTTACTTCCCGTGTTTCTTTAATATTAGGAATCCCATAAAAAATAATTTAATATTGTATATATTTATTTTAACATTATTTATAAATCAAAATAAAATTAACAAAAGAAAACAAAATAAGCATTTTGTTCTTAAAAATACTTACGAAAATAGATCTATGTACAAATGATGTATTTTGACCTTGGATTCAACATGAAAATTGTAGGTCTTGAAAAGATCTACAACTTTTATGCTGAACATTTTTTAAGTCGACCCATGTACATATTTTATTTTAATTTTTCTTTATTTTCTTTGTTTTTCAATTTTCTTATTGGGCCACATGATCTCTTTGTAGAAGCCACATGCCCTGGCCCTTTTTCACACTCCATCTGCCTTCACAACCGTTAGATCTTCTCCGATCGGACGGCTATGCTTCACCCACCCCCTCTTCTCATCACCACCATTTGATCGCTTAGATCAGATGCGATCAGGACCACATCCTCGTATCTTGCCAACTACCATTGGATTGCTAGATCCAACAGCTCTGGACCCGTCGTCTACCTTCCAACCACTCCCTTGATTGGCGTCAAACTTCACAACCTCCAGTCTTCTTCATTTTCTTCCAACTGACTCATGACTCCTCTCTTCCTAATTTAAACTCTCAGTTAAAGTCCTAATCACTGTTCTCCACACTAGTTTGCCATGACCGATGATGACTTCCGATCATTTCCTTGGAGGTGGTTGAATCTCCCACTTTCATCACTCGGAACCTCCTCCTAATCTCTTCAAGTACTCCCTCGTCGATGTAATTTTACGGCATCTGTCCATGTGTGTTTCTATTCCTAATCGTAACCTAGCCCTAGGTGACAGATAGAGGCTGAGATCTAGTGGGAAGAAGGACTTTGTGTCGCCAATGTGACCCTTGGCTAGAGGACCAAGCTACATCCCCCATCAGCATGGTTGTTCGAGCTTGAATCCTTGTCGAAGTCTTGAGCTAATACTAGGAGCTCTACAACCCCATTCCCAGGCTCTTCCTCCATATCCATGTTTATCATCATTCCCCTGTAAACTTCATCTTTGTTTCTTCTTTCTTTCTCGCATTTTATTCACTCTATCTACACACCACCTTTATTATTCGATCACTTCTGACCTTGGACTTTCACCAGACTTTCATGCGTAACCATCGACATCTCTTCTCCGCTTCTCCATGGCCTATTCACATCGACACATTTCACCCCCTCAAAAAGGGTGGTGAACCCATTAGGGCTCCACATCCAACGTCATGACACAACCATCCATTTCGCTCACATTACCCTAAATCGATTTGTGGATGGTTTGGTTTTGTTGCTATCAGGTGTAGGAGGTCAAAGATACTTGAATGGTCGGAAGCTTTCAGAGACTCCATTCATCTCAACCTCCTCTGACAAGCGGGCTTTGAGTCATCAGTCTGGACAACCTGGCAAGTTCGTGATGATCGTATCACCTCTGCAAGGCTGCTAAGAACGCATTTTGATCCTCAAGAAAGATGTCAGAGGGAGGAGGAACAAGATCTCCATCATTGAAGCATCCATCGGGAGCAGCGGAGGGGATCAACTTCAGCAAGTAACGGTCGTTGGATCTGATCCTGGTGATCAGATCCTGTGGTTGTGATCAAGGGATGCATCTCGTCTGACCCTGTAGCTTTGGAGGATATATGAACCTAGCCCGTAGCAGAGCTAGCGCACCACGTGGACCCAAAGTCGCGCAACCCCCAAGCCACTCGCTGAGCCTTGACGCATGCATGTGTCGCATGCCTTCTTGGATTATCAGAAGGAAGATAATAAGGATCGACCCATGAATTTCAAGAAGAATAACAAGAAGAAGGCATTACAAGCAAGATGTAATGACTCTGACTCAGACTCAGGAGGATGAAGAATCATCATGCCTAAGGATAATGACTCTGGAAGATGATGTAACTCAAGAAACTTATACTAAACTTTTAGATACCTTTCATGAAGTTTTTGAAGAATTAAAAAATAATAAATTAAAGAATCAAAAGTTAGTTAAAAAGATAAATAAATTAGCTCTTAATAAAGAAACATTTACTGAAGAAACATCGTGCTTGATAGAAAATATAACTTTTCTTGAAGAAGAAAGTAGTAGTCTTAAATTAAATTGTGATAAGATTGTAAATGATCTTGCTAGATTTATTGAAAGAAAAGAAAAATTAGATAAATTACTTGGATGTAAAATGAATTCTTGTGATAAAAATGATTTGCGATTTACCAGTAATCCAGTAACCCATAATAAGTTGCTTAGTCGAATTGGAGAGAAAAAGTTTAACCTCTATTGACCCAAAAGATGGGTACCAAAAGATCTTAATAGAGATAACATGGATTACAAGAAATATTTATACACACTATCTCTATCTAGACTAAAAACTTCAAAGCTTATTGGATCAAGAATGTGGCCAACCTCAACTGTTGTAGGGCAAAGATGGAGGAAGCCAATAGATCATGGATTCGAGGTGCTGAAAACATATGATACGAGACAAGAAGTTATTTACCATCCTAGACTACAAAAAATGAGGTTCGGTCACAATTGAGGACAACTGCAAGGGGTGTATCATAAGTATTGGACAAGCTGGTAAGGGTAAAGCTACTTTTGATAACGTTTTTTTAGTTAATGGAATAAAGCGTAACTTACTTAGTATAAGTCAAGTTTGTGACAAAGGTTTTAATGTTCTATTTTTTTATAATAGCTTTCAAATACTCGATGAATCTAGTAATGAACCATAACTAATTTAAAAAAAACGGCTAACAATATTTATTTTGTAGAGTTTAAGAAAGATAATGCTTATGATCATTTGGTTGCCAGTAATAACGAAGTTAACCTCTGGCACACAAGACGGGGTGAGTTATACCCTAACTTCGTAGGCAAGTTGAAGTTTTGTGAAATTTAACCCATCAACAACCACCCAAGATGTTTAAGCTTGAACTTTGTGAATGCAGATACAAGACCATGTTTGAGATATTACATTAATAATCCTAGGAAATTTTCTAATTGCATCCTCTTTAATCCTCCCTATAACTAGCTTTGCAATAATGTAATAGGCATAATAGGTCACAAGTTCTTCTCATTGGAGAGGACTCCTCAGCAGCTTTATCAACAACTGATGAAGCTGCGAGGAAGTCACATGTATGCAATATGAATGCCCATCGACCAATTAAACTAATAGAAGATTTAGGGTGACAGCAAAAAGATCTCGGGGGATTTGATTCCCACAGGCAGCACAGCAGTGGAGGGAGACAGGACAACGCAACCCCCTCTCCACAGTCCACACAATTATATATAATTAACTCTGCCTTCACATGTGCAGATTTGCAGAAGCTTGGAGAGCAAGGAGAGGGTGGGTGGGTGGGGAGCAAGGAGAGGGTGGGTGGGTGGGGAGCAAGGAGAGCACCATTAACAATAACACGAGGGTGGGAGGAGTGGTATAGAATTGGCGCCTAGAGTTTGGCGACAGATTA
The DNA here is from genome assembly GCA_037367405.1 of Ottelia alismoides. Lineage (NCBI taxonomy): Eukaryota > Viridiplantae > Streptophyta > Magnoliopsida > Alismatales > Hydrocharitaceae > Ottelia > Ottelia alismoides. The sequence goes on along the minus strand of JAZKJV010000835.1, from coordinate 83,990 downwards.
GCGAGCAATGTCGACATCCTATCTTTAATTTAACGAGCACGGGCTGGTGGCTGCGTGGCGTGGGCGTTGCATGCGCGTTCGGTCAAGATTGGGAGATTTCCACCAGTACAATCAAAGTAGATTTCTCGCTTACCGTCAAGGATAGGGACAGCCCACTTGATCTTGTACTACCGGTGTAAAGAAGGATAAATTGCAGAAAAAGGTCCAGAGTTTGAAGTAGATATCAATAAAAGGTCGCTGTAAAAAGGGAAGCATTTCAAAGCTGAATTTCGGCGTTATAAAGGGCTTAACGATAGAACATGGAAATACATATTGCTGATCTAACGTTGTTTGTGAAAACCCTGAATGAGCAGGTCGTATTCATAAAGTTGGTATTATCTTTTTTTTTAATGAAAAATAGATCCGCATTGGAAGAATGTTATAATGCTGAAATCCCAAAACCGGAATGTTACGTTTTTTATCGTGATTTTTTACGTACACTTTTAGCACTTTTCTGCAATTTACCCTCAACAGAAGTTAGGGTAGATGGCTGCCTGCAAAGTTAAGGAATTCGAGATTAAGTTGCTAAGGCCTTGTTGGTTTGGAGGATAAGGGGGAATGGAATAAGGGGAATAAGCCCCCAACACGATTTCCCGTGGTACGACTATTCTCCATTATTTCATCTTATTTCACTTTTATTCTTATCTTTATCCCACCTTACCTACCGTTATTTCACCTTATTCTCCTTATTCCTATCCTCCAGCCGAACGGAGAATATACCCTTATTCCCCTTATTCCCCATCCTTATTCCTGCTTATTCTCCTACTGAACGAGCCCTAAGGGTGTGTTTGGTTCGTGGGTTATCTAGGGGTGGGTAATCCGGTTTTGTGTTTGTGTGTTTGATTGGTGAGTTAAGGGTTGAGAGGGTTTGTGTGATGTGATTGTATTGGAATTTGAAAAAGTTGGTAGTTATTATGATATGATTGTATTGAAATTTGAAAAAGTGGGTGGTTGTTGTGATGCGATTGTATTGAAGTTTGGAATAGTGAGTAGAAGTTGAGTATTTTATGATTTTTAGATGATATGATGGTATAATATACATTTTTTTGATGAGAAGGGAGTGTGACTCACTAGTGGGTTAAAAGTGGGGGCTTTGGGGGGTTACCCACCCAAAGTGGGGGGTAACCCCCCAACCGAACGGGGTCTAAGAGTTATTCGAGAAGGACTTCGCACGCTCTAGTACCCAAGGAGGACGGAGACAAAAGGGGTATGGGAGGGGGCTTGGCCACCCCTTCCATTAGAAGTTACATATAATTTAAGAATGTTGATTAGGTTGACCTCCCTCATTGAATATAATTTTATTTTTCAACATGACTTTACGCAAACATTTGGATTTTCTTGGGAAGTTCCCTACTACTGACACGTTACATCACACGAATGCAACGAGAAGTTGGTAAGGGCCGCTAGATCATTACCCGATGTAGTTCAAAATTTGCAAAGTTCTCGCATGAGGAACAAATGTGAGTAAATAAGTTGTTTCAGCTGCATCAATGCCCGGATGCAATCCAAAATTTGCAAGGGCTTCCACTTAGTCCAAAAGAGGTTGCAAAAGAAGTTGCAGATATGTAGTTAGAATATTGACACTTTTAATGGAAAATTGATTGGGATAATAGATACAATAAGAAGAAGGAAAAAATATCAAATAGTATGTCTACGTGAGACAAAATGGGTTGGAGAGAAAGCTAGGGAGATCAAGAAAACATGCTTTAAATTATGATATTTAGGTAAAGAGAAGGATATAAATGGTATTGGAGTGGTTGTTCATAAGGATTTGAAGGATAGTGTGGTTGATGTGCAAAGATTTGGGGATCGGGTTATTTTGCTAAAACTGGTACTTCAAGAAGAAATTCCGAATATCATCTCAGTTTATGTACCACAATTTGGTTTATAGGAAAGAATTGAAAAATCATTTTAGGAGGATTTGGATAAGATTGTGCAAGGAATCCCACAAAGAGAGATGATTTGTCTAGATGGAGATCTTAATGGAGTATATGTGGGAAAGGATGCTTCAAGGTATGCTAGTATTCATGGAGGCCATGACTTCCGGGATAGAAACAAAGAAGGGAAAGTCATTCTATATTTTGTAACGACTTGTGATCTTTTAATAGTAAACACTCTCTTCAAGAAGAGGGAGGAACATTTAATTACTTATAAGAGTGTCTCAACTAAAACAAGGATAGATTATTTTGCGATGAGGAGATGAGATTGGTTGTATTGCAAAGACTACAAAGTAATCTCAGAAGAGAGCTTGACATCTCAACATCACTTGCTAGTCATCGATGTGCAATTAAAATGGTTGGTAGAGAAAAGAATAGTTCCCAAGATCATTAGAACTAGATGATGGAATCTCTAATTGAAGCAATCAAGCTTCAAGTAGAAGGTTTCAGAAGACTTATCTTCAGATTATAATAGAAGTGCAAGCGAGATGTAGGAGGCGGTAGCATATTATATCCAAAGGGTAGCCAAAGAGATGCTAAGCGAGTATAAGACATGAGTCTTAGGTCAAAAGGAGGCTTGGTGGTGGAGCGAAGGAGTGCAAGAGAATCTTAAAATGAAAAGAGCTTGCTTTAAGGATAGAATAGACGAAACTGTCACAAACTACACAATATTGAAGGAGGCAAAGAAGGTTGTAAGTGAAGCTAAGTTAAAAGCTTACGGAGTTTTGTACAAAATGCTTGACTCTAAGCAGAGCCAGAAGGATATATTCAGATTGACAAAAGTAAGAGAAAAGAAGGCCAAAGATCTTTCTCAAGTGAGATACATTAAGATGAGGAATGTGATGTTTTTATTACTTAGAAATATATATAGACTATATGGAAGCAGTATTCCATAAGCTCTTCATAGGGGAAGAAAATAAAGAGATCACTTTAGGAGATCTTGCTAGTGGTGAAAGGTACCAAATCCTGCAAGCTATAAACGTATACAAAGGAAGGAAGTAGATGGGGCTTTGAAGGCTATGAAATCTGGAAAAGGTCTAGGATTTGATGGAATTTCTATATAAATATGGAGAGTTCTTGGTGAATGTGGTTTGACTTGGCTCATAAATTTGTTCAATATTATTTGACAAAGTAAGAAAATGCCTAAAGAATGGAGGAGAAACATCACGGTGCCTCTTTATAAGAATAACAGAGCATTCAAAATTGTTCGAATAATAAAGGTATCAAACTAATGATTTACACTGTGAAAATTTGGGAATATGTAATTGAAAGAAGGTTAAGGTAAGTTTCCAAAGTAATTTAAAAGCAATTCGGATTCACGACAGGTTGCTCACCTATTGAAGCTATGCAATTATTGAGGAGAACAATGGAGATTTATAGAGCTAAAAGGAAGAACCTCCATATGATTTTTATTTATTTGGAGAAGTCTTATGATTCTGTCGCACAAGCAATTTTGTGTATAATTTTGGAGAAGAGACAAGTACTTGTCCTATGCATTAACCTTAGAAAGGATACGTATTATGAAGCTTCATCTTTTGTAAGGATCCTGTTTAGGAAGATTGACTATTTTGACTTTGACATGTGCACCGAGGTTCAACTTTGAATCCATTTCTTTTTACATTGATTATGGACGAGTTTTCTAGTCACACTCAGGATGAGATACTTTGATGTATGTTGTTCATTGATGATATTGTGTTGATTCATGAGACTAAGATGGAGTAAGTACGAAGATTGAGGTTCGGAGGTATGCCATGGAGACTAAAGGATTTCGTATAAACAAGTTAAGACTGAATATGTGGAACACACATTTGATGGAAGAAGTAGCGAAGGAATCTGGGTGAAAATTGGAGACAATAATATTCATAAGAAATCTTTTTTTGGGACCTATTTTGCAATAAGATGGAGAAATCGATGGCGATGTTACTCATTGAATAAACATGGGTTAGGTAAAATGGAGAGGAGCCTCTACTGTTGTATGTGATAAGAAAATTCCTTTGCAAAGAATGACAATTAGAAGAAAGTAATACAAAGCTACCATGAAGTATGTTATGCTCTATAGATTTGAATGTTGGCCTGTGAACCATAGACATGAGCAAAGAATGACAATAAAAGAAATGAAAATGCTAATATGGATGTGTGGTCATACACAAAAAACATTAGATTCAGAATGATACGATTAGAAGGAAACTGTGCATCTTTCCAATAGATGTAAATATGAGAGAAAATTGCTTAAGATGGTATGTCCACTTGCAAAGGAGGTCGGTAGATGTGTCCATTAGAAGAAGCAAGATTTGGGATGTTGAGCAGGCTAAGAGAGGGAGAGGAAGGTCCAATAAATGTTGGAATGAGACCATCTGATGTAATCTTAGTTATTTGGATCTAAGCTCGAGAAAGACCTAAGAGAAATCTAAACGGAGGCAAAGAATCCATGTAGCTGACCCTACTTAATGTGGGAAAAAGCGTTGTTGTTGTTGTTGTATGTGTATTTTCTTTCTATCTCTCCTCATCTCAAACGTTATCTCTCTATAAATTGATAAATAGTTAATTTTGTTATACCATATTTATTCTCTGATGGGATCTCTCTTTCTCTTTATCCAATATGAACCATATTATCTGTCCTAGTGTGGTTTTTCTCATCATTATGTACTTAGTTGAGAATAATGATCACATAATATGCATTCTTTGTTTCTATTTCATAAATAAAAATACAATTCTTTTTTATTTTTCCAATCTTTCCATTCTTATAGGAGAAATTTTTTCCTGCTTTTCTTATTGATGCCAGAATCGATTCAGACATTCTAGTTGGATCCAAATACAAAGAAGCTACAGATGAAGAAAAAGTTAAAAAAAGGTGCAAAAATAGAAAAATCCAAAAAGAGATTAAGAACAACGAGTTAGAGTTTGAGGTTCGTGTTGCAAAGACTAGTTCGTAAGCCGAGTATGTACAAGAGGGGTCTATTCTACCTCCCTTTTCTACAAATCCCTCACCATCCACTCCATTTGATTCTACACACGTTCCTTTTCCTAAAGCTCTTTACTCAAGATTTTCTTTCTCTAAAAATGGAAATACCAAAAAAAATTGAACTCAATGCTAAAATAAAAGTTGTCCTTGAACAGATAATCATTACTCCACCTAATTCAAGGCTTCGAACACTTAGGAAATACCAGAAACACAAATGCACATCTTTATGTTTCTTCGATTGCTACATTTCACTAGCTAGTGACACCATGTGGAAGAACCTTTCTGAGATGTTCTTGTCGAATTGACGGACCTCTATAGAGAACCCCTTGATAATATATATTTAAGCAAAACCCTGACAAGAATTTTGAACATCTTAACAAGAACACTTCTACAATTTTCACCAATTGTAAAAGAGGATGAAGTTGATTCCTTTAAAATAACCCCTTAGTTTTTAAAAAGTGCACTAAAGTTTTTCAAGTATACCTGCTTCAAGCTTTGGTGAGACTATAGACCAAGATGCCCCTTCCTTCCAATCCACTTTAGACCTAAAGATCGTATGGCCTCTTGAACCACTAACAGGTGAAGATCCTATTTTTGAAGAATTTTTTGGTGTTGCTTCAAATTCTTTTTCTCTATTACCGAAGGAAACCTCTGTATCTTCTTCAAATGCTGAAATTGAATTCTCGTTTCTAATTCCAAGTTTGTGGTGTAGCTTACCGAGGTTAGTTTGGTATATCTTTCCATCATCCAGGATAAAATTTTTATGTCGACTCTGATCAGGGATCTTTGATTCAAATATGGATATCTATAAGGAAGTCCGTATTGTTGACATTCACTTTGTAAATTCACTTGTTCTTCAATCACTCGAGAAGGTAATTCCTCATTCTTCTTGAGATTGTACATTCATTTTTGTTGTTCATTCTATTCCACCAAGTATATTTGCATATTTCTTCTTCTTTCTTTCTTTCTTTCTTTTATCTTGTCATCCACCATGATTTCTTCTCATTTTATTTTTGTGGTTATACTTGGGTTAACTTATCCTAAGTATAGGGGGTGCATGACCAACTTGTTCATACCACATTATATTCGGTGACTCATGTTGTTGTTTATACTTAGGATATCCTTACTCTAAGTAGTGAGGAGTGACCTCGTTATGTTTCCTTTTGTCTGTATTCCAATTATACATTCTTCTGCTTACCGAGTTTTCCATGAATACGATCACAAACTTCTCAAGGTCTTCCCGACCTATTCATAAGTTCCATTAAGCCCATTCGTGAGACCAAAATGCATCAGTGGGAACTCGTAATGCCCATATCTCGCACTATATATCTGGGCATTTTTAGTAAGATCGTCCTTTATTTTGAGTTGATGATTACTTGGCTGTAAATCTTTCTTAGAAAAGCAAATAATATAATAGTGTATTACTCACCATCAGGATGACCTCAGGACCCAGACCCCTATGATCTAGCATCTCAGCCAACATTCATTCCCCTAAGTCGAAAGAAAAGAGGTCCGAACCTGCATAGTCTTGATGTCAAATGCCAGAAGTATGACTCCGGAAAAAGCTTGGGAGAGGTCAAAATGCATCATTTGAGGGTTGACTGATCCAACATAGGTCTCAGATGTGCTAGTGTCAACTTTCAACTAGTTAGTCATAGTACTATGAGAATGAGAATGGAAAAGTTTCACATTTGGCATGCTTACATTCATCCTATACTGATATCAGACTTTCAATATGTACTTATAATTTAGGGATCTTTCCTCTCATTGCCAACCTTGATCTCTTTGACTGATGCAAAAGAGATAATTATTTATTTATCCTTAAATACTTAGGATACTTTATCTCAAGTATGATGAGGGACAACCCTAGTCATTGAATGATCGATTGTTCTCGCCTTTTGATCCTCTATCAGTCTGATTTTTTATCTTCTCGACCATACTTGTACTTTATCCTAATTATAACAAGGTGGTTGGCTTTTTTTCTTTTCACCCGATATGTTTAGCATAGGGTAGGGTGTAGACTCTCGGGTCCTAGACTCTGCATGTTATCGAGTATTACTTTCCCAGACAACTTGTTGGGATTGGGCCCAATTGGAGCCCTTGACCACAATCCTAAATGTTTAAGCCTAGGTTTTCTAGTAATAGCCCCCCACTACTTATAAGCTACTACCACACTTTGTGATTACTAGATTTGGAACTATGCTTGGGATGCTACAATCACTTCCACTTATATTCGCAATGTCCGGCTCCAGCTCTTTGGTAGCCCTTTCTACTATTAGACAGAATTTTCCTTGATACTATATGTTGCGTCCCATAACCTTTTCATTTGGAAAGGGAATAAAGAGATTACTTTAAAGATTTTGCTGGTAGTGAATGTAACTAGAATCATGCAAGATATAAAGGGATATAAACGAAGGAAGTAGGGGAGGCTTTAAAGGTTATAAAACCCAAAAAAAGGGGTAGAACCTGATGACATTCCTATAGAAGTTTGGAGAGTTCTAAGTGACGGTGTTTGACTTGGTTCACAAATTTATTCAATATTATTTGACGAAGTAAGAAAATCTATGAAGAATGGAGGAGAAGCATTGTAGTGTCTCTTTATAAAAATAAATGGGACATACAAATTTTTTGAATTACAAAAGTATAAAACTGATGAGTTGTACTATGAAAATTTAAGAATGTCTGATCAAAAGAAGGTTGAGAGAAGTTTCCAAAGTAACTAAAAATCAATTCAGATTCATGTCAGGTCGCTCAACTATTGAAGCAATTCACTTCTCTAGGATAATAATGGAGATTTATAGAAAGAAAAGGAAGAACCATCATATGATTTTTATTGATTAGGAGAAGGCATATGATTCGGTCCCATAGGAGATATTGTTGAGAGTTTTGGAGAAGAAACAAATACATGTCCTATACGTTGACCTTAGAAAGGATATGTATGATGGGACTTCATCATGTCTGGGAATGCTCACTATTTTAACATCAACATCAGTTGCATCATGGTTCAACTTTGAGTCCATCTATTTTTCCTTTGATTATGGACAAGTTGACTAGTTACATTAAGATGAGATACCTTAGTCTATGTTGTTCTCCGATGATATTGTGCTGATTGATGGGACAAGAGATCGAGTAAGTAAGAAGCTGGAGGTTTGAAGACATGCCTTAGAGACTAATGGATTGCGTATAAGTAGGGCTCAGAGTGGATATATGGACTCCACATTTGATGAAAACAATAGTGGATGATAGAGGTGAAGATTGGAGATGATAACATTCAAAAGAAAGATTCTTTTAGATCTTGGTATATATTTTGCAACAAGATGGGGATTGATGGATATTACTCATATAATAAAAGAAAGTTTGCTAACATGGAGAGGAGTCTGTATTGTTCTTTGTGATTAGAAAATCCATTTGAAAGTCAAATAAAGGTATTACAAAGCAACCGTGAGTCCTGCTACACTCTATAGATCAGTTTGTGAACCATACACAAAAAGAACGGATTCAGACTGATGCAATCAAAAGGAAAGTTGATGCAACTCCAATAGAGGATAGACGAGAGAAAACTGCTTAACATAGTTTGGCCATTTTCAAAGGAGGTTGATTGTGCACCGGTTAGAAAATGTGAGATTTGAGATGTTGAGCCGATTAAGAGAGGGTGAGGGAGACCCGAGAAGGGTTGGAATGAGACTATCCAAATGAATCTTAGTTATTTGAATGTAAGCTTGAGAATGACCCAAAATAGATATGAATTGAGGCAACAAATCCATGTAGCCAACCCGTACTTATTTGTAGGAAAAGGCTTTGTTGTTGTATAATTCATTGTATCCTGGACCGTTGACCAGTCCATTGTTGTGGATTACTGGCCCAAATAACTTGTTGGGCTTGAGCTCAACTAGACTCCTTGACTACGATCCAAAATGCTTAAGCTCATGTTTTCTAGTAGTATCCCAACCCCTCCCCTTTAAGCTACTACCACGCTTTGTGATTATTAGATGTGATATTGCGTTTGAGATGCTACATATGGCTTCTTTGTTGCTCCTTAGCCACTACGAGGATATAGTTTACATTAAGTATATGAGGCTGTCATGTGTATGTGTGTCTATTCTATATATATTAACATCTATAACTAATACTTTCTTATTCTTTTCAACAAGGCTTAAAAATCACATGAAAAATAAAGTTTTTAGGTCTTAAAATTATTTTGGTATTTGAACATAAAATACTTGCTTTAAAGTTGCGAATAAAAGCTGGGTAATTAAAGGACAATTTGTGAGTAAAACTCATGTCCATTAAAGCCACAAAATTACAAATGTGTACATAAAACTTGTTGTAAAATATGTGAAAGATAATCTATATTAAAAATTCTTAAGGTAAAATATATTATAAAATTATACATAACATGTAGTAACTTGTGAATAAAATATTGTGTACATAAATTATGTAAAAATGAGCATATCCCCAACATATATAACATTTTTAAAAATATAAAAATCATAAAAGTTTGAAAAGTCAAAAATTCAATAAACATTACGAAATGTACAAAAATTCACATAAAAAGTCTAAAATTCAAAAAAAATGACTTTACAAAAATATTATTACATTTGCATTGACAATTTTTGAATAATTTTGATACTTGAACGTTTTAGAATAAAATCCGAAAAATGGAGGTTATCTAATGTCTTAATTCATTCAATTTCATAAGAACTTCTTAGGAACTGTAATTGAGACTTTTCATGTCATTTTGACTTGATTCTTTATGTTCCATGAGATTATGTTCATGTATGAACTTGATTTGTCAGAAGAGCATATTTAATTTCATCCTTATGACTCTTAAACATTCGTGACTTGGACTACATTCTACACGTTGTTTGTCCTAAATGAGAAAAGTGAATGGTTGTTTCATTCTAAGTTCGGTACACACATGGCTACTTCATTTTATGTGGTAAATGAACATGTCAGAGGGGAATGTAGAGAATGATGCATATCCAATTTTATTGTAGTGATAAATAGAATATTGTGCGACATATGTACTCAAAACAATGAATAGTGCCACAATGATAATGCTCAAAAATAATATTGCTAAACTGAAACTATACAGAAATAACAATAAATGAATAAAAATGAGCTGAGATGAACATAACAATAGATTAATTACATGTAATATGCGCAATCATGCTAAACAAGTAACATTCTTGTACTTGTAATCAATAATTTGATTTATATAAAGTAATGATAGATGCAAATAAGATAAAGTAATCTAATCAAATGAATACAACATACAAATCATCTCATTGTTTTTTATTATGCATATTTTTAGTTATGATTATGGTATGTAGTCATAGCTTGAGGATGGATTTTTTTTACAGAAATTAATAATTTTATTGTAGTGTATGCAACGTAAAGAGATTGATTTTCACAGTGAGTTGCATCTAGGACAGATGATTTCGAAGACGTTGCTTCTCTGAGGGAGTATTGTTAATGCATTGTTGATGATACTATGTCACATTTCTTTAACAATTCCATAAAAACTCATGTGACTGAAAGAATTTCTTTAGATAAAAAATGCAATATATAAACTATTATAAATTATTATACATCACAGATAATTTACAGAGAGAGCAGAAATTGAATTTAAATAAATAACAATTGATTTCAATATGTCGAACTTACTTTAGTACGTGAAATAAAATTATATGATGGTGACAACCATCTGGCGTTAGCCAACGTATAAACTAAAATGTATAAGAAAAATGAAAAAAAGAAGTATGGTTTGAACTTTGAAGGACTATTTCCTTTAAGTAGTGAGCTTTGATACTTTAGAACTTGAACAGATATGCGAGTTAGAAAGTCCTGGAAGTTGAAAATCATCAAATAATAATGCCAAGTGTGTCTGCATAGAAAACGGGTGCAAAATGATGATTTTAACATTTCTGATCCACCTCTTTAAGATATATGAACTATTATAGAGCTCAATATTCCTTGTCTACATCGTCGCTAGCATGTGCCTGCATGGAATGCCTCGATATTCCATTTTCCCACATGAACAAACAACAACTGAATTTGATTCATTATAATATGAAATTCTCCTTGTTTATCCATTCAACCTACCTTGTAGACATGCTAGATGATTTTATTGCTACAGCTTTCGGATATCCCTGCATTCAATTCTAAATTGGACAACTATTTACAGATATAATAAAATATTATATCCCAAATCTCATCATAGTGGGAACACTATATTCTATTTTATTTAATTCTCCAACTTTTCCATAGATATTATTGGACTTTTTTTAAATAATTATTAAATAATTCGTATTTAATTAATTATGCATCATATATATTTATTTAAAAAAAACATGCATCCATCGGCACCTGAGGTGCCGATTTGGGATGCCACTTCCAAATCGCCACCTGAGGTGCCGATTTGGGAGAGAGCCGTTGACGAAATTGCCAACGATCCCCTCTTCCAAATCCTATATAAACCCCCACGCCTACCCTCTCATTCCTCACACATTCTCCCTCTCTCATTTATACTTCTTCCTCTCTCAATTATACTTCTATCATCTCTCCCAATCTCTATTCTCACCAGTATTTCTACTTCTCAGCATCTCTCCCATTCCGTTATTCTTATTCGAGTAAGAATAAGAATTTTTTTCGTAAATCATTTTTTGTGAATATTTTTCTGTAGGTTTTTTATCGGCATAGGCAAATATATTTTTGCAGATATTCGATTATATCTTTCACTTTCTTTTCATATATATATCTTCTCGATTTGAAGACACACGTTATTTATGTAAATTTTCATTTTTCATTTTTTATTTTTTATTACAACCATTAAGTATATATGCAAAATTAGATATCTTTAAAGAATTTTAATATCATTTAAATGAACATTAAATTTAGTATCTTTTATATATCACAATTATATGTGTTTTAATATTTATATTAAATTTAAAAATTATTATTAATATCAATTTAGATTTTTATTAACTAATTATTTTATCATGTAAAATATTTGAAATAGTAAATACTTAATTTAAAAAATTAATTAATAACTTAATAATGCTTAAATGTACATGATTGTAATGCTCTTATCTCAAATAAACTAATCAAATCATGTACTTGATTCATAGATATGATATCCAACACCGTTCTTGTCTTATTATATTGGGGTGGATCGGTTAGTGTCTTTGATGATCATGTAGATTATATTGGGGGCAATAAACGTATGGTCATATTACCTGGTCAGTTAACATACTTTGATCTACTGGATTGAATATCCAAAGCCACTGGTGTCCCACTTGATCAGTATATACTTACATTAACGTGTAAGTGGTTGTATGAGGGATTATTATTCTTCATATTACCAATTCATGATGATGAATCCACCTTAGCAATGATGAATTCAATCATTAATGTGAGATTCATTCATTTTTTCGTAGAAGCTACCCTTTTTGATCTGGAAAATATGTCATCATCATTGAGGTAAAATAATTACATTTAAATTAAGGAATAATCTTATATTTCCTTTCTCTAAATTGACAAACATATAATTCAATTAGGCCAACATATGAGATAATGTTTGAGGATATCGAGGATCCCACACAAGTAAAACCGAAGATGAATTGTCGAAACCAATATCTGAAGAAGAAAGTGAAGAGTCTGAAAATGAATCTCATTCGTTGGAGGAAGAAAACATATGTGATAATAATTGTCATGATTTTGGATACGGTTCACTAGTTCTAGCCATAGAAAATGAGAAAGGGGGATACTCTTATTGTGTGAATTATGAGGATGCTGATGAAGTACCGATGGAGGAGTTACCCCACGTGTTTGATCATAAAATTGCAGAAGCAGAAGATGTAGCCTTTCTGGAGGGACAAGCTGATCCCACCGATGATTCTGGATTAAGTTATTGATTGGGTAGGAGTTACAAGTCGAAAAGGGATTTACAATATGACCTACAAAAATGGAGCATTGAAAATCACATGCAATATAAACCTAAAGCCTAAACAAGCAGATTTTTACTGTTGTATGTATATATGAAGATTGTGAATGGCGTATGCATGCATCAGAGAGGAAATATCGACGGGACTGGTATGTTTCATGATATAGAGGAAAGCATACATGCAGAAATCCTTACTTTTACTGAAACATCGTTAATGCACATCTGTATTTGTAGCACAATACATATTATCTTCCTTTAGACACAAGTTAGTATGACCGCATGTGCAATTATGTATAAAATAAAAGATAAATTGAAGACTAAAATTAATTACATGACAAACTTAGAATGGTAGGAGACGTGCAATGGATAATATTTATGGGAATGAGGTTGAGTCATATCGTGATACTCGGAGATTCATTTGTGATTTAGAATGACACAATCCCGTAACTTATACGTTGTTCAAGACAGAAGGAGGTGAAAATGAGAGTACTGTACATTTTCAGAGATTGTTTATTTCATTTGGACCTTACCGCATGGCATTCAAATTTTGTCCGCTTGTTTTAAGTAATGATGGAACACATTTGTATGATAGATACACATGTCATATGTACATGGCTGCAACGATAGATGCAAATAATGACTTATTTCCACTTGCATTTTCTATAGTCGAAAAGAACGAGAATATTACGTTATGGAGATGATTTATTAATTTATTAAGACAAATTATCGACCACAGGGACATATGTTTTTATAAGTGATCGATTTCCTGGGTTGAAGGATGATGTGCGTGATTTATTTCCACCAGAAAAGGGATTCACTCATTGTCATTGTCTACGATATATGCGTGCAAACATACACGGAGCTGGACATAAGAATCGTACAATTCAAAACAGATTCTACGTTGTTGGGGAGGAGTCACGTGAAAACAAGTTTAATAGTATAATACGAGATATTAACATACTTGACAAAAATGCTTTCGAGTGGATCGTATCTCAAGACAATGGTGACCAGAGTTATTAGACAATAAGTTTAGATAATGGACATCGTTACGGACACATGACAATAAATTTATCTGAATGTTTTAATGGAGCCTTCAGAGGAGCACATGGTTTACTAGTCATATCTCTGATTCTAAAATTTTTCTCAGAATTAATGGTTATTTCAATGATCGTCGTGAGGAGTCAGAGAGAATGACAACATATTTGACCAAGAAATATGAAGACTTGCTAGATATACAAACCATATAGACAAGACCATGCCACGTATGACGATTTCACTAATACAATTTCAAGTCTGCGATCGCGATGAATATGCATATGAAGTCAACTTAAATGGTCGACAAAGTGAATGCATGTACGGTTTTATGCAGATGAAACACTTTGTATGTCCACATGTCATAGCCACAGCTTCACATACGCGTACATACTTGAATAACTATGATATATGCTCCCAGTATTATTCTAATGTATATTATCATCAGGCAACTTCTTCTTTCATCTCATCTCAGATAGTTGTTATTGGGGAGCAAAAGATGACACTATTATGATACCTCCAATAATCGGGAAGAGTAATCCCGGACGACCTGCACAAAAAAATTAGAAATGAAATTGATGAATTGTATGTGCGATTGAAATTATGTAAAATCAATAAGCAATCGAATCACAATAGATTAAGTTGTCTATGAAGAACATATGACCAAATGGATAAAGTACATGAATCTGTAAGGGCATTTAATTATGTGTTTTGCATTTTATCTGTAAATAAATTTACAATTAATTTATTATTAATAAATTTAATTGTTATATATAGATGGCACAAATTGATAAAGTACTTGGACCCGTAGATACGTCAATGTTGTACATGCAGAGTGAGCATTGGTCTTCACAATCTACTAGCTCGGTAAGTAATTAAGTAAGATTTATAATTTCCTACTTGGTTTATGTTGTTACTTATATTTTGCTCAACATATTTACAGATTCGATTTGTTGAATATAATGAGTTACTCAACAGTATTTCTGAGAAGAAGAGTACAATAATACAACAAGTGTTAGAATCACCAGTTTTCTCATGCGTAGTGAACATGAGAAGGGTACATATGGATCCTTTCTTGTTGACTACTTTACTGGAGCGGTGGAGACCTGTGACTCATACTTTTCACTTACGATTTGGGGAATCTACTATTACCTTACATGATATGGGATTGATTAGTTGGTTGAGAGTTGACGGTCAACCTGTTACTGGTCCTGATGTTCCGACAGTTGGATGCGATGCATTATGTTTGAGTTTGTTAGGAGTAATACCCACTCGGATAAAGAGTGGAAAGGTAAAACTATAGTGGATACACGACGTCTTCTTTAAACATCCGCTACTGGGTATTGAAGATGAACAAGAAGTAACTCGTATAGTTAGAGAATTTAATTTTATCATATAGGCTGCAGTGTTCTTGTAATAACAATGGAGATATGGTATCTCTAAGGTATGCATTTGCAATTCAAAATTAGATTTCTCATGTGTTTAATGCTTCCTTAGAAATACCGTTTAATGTATTTTTATAAATACCTTCTACATTTACATGATTTGGAAGAATGTGCTCAACTTGCTTGGGGTGTTGCAACTTTGGCGTATATGTTTCTGCGTTGGATAGGGGCGTGAAGATCGACACATCGAGTATCTATGGCTTTTTCTCAGTTTTGCAGGTATGCAACGCATTCCATATGTCCCAAGTTCTCGATCACATTATTTCGATTTATATCATTTAATATTTTTAATATGTATGTTTGGGTATGTGAGCATGTTCATATAGGAAGATCAGTGGTGCGAGCTGGTATGCAGATCAACAGAAGCTCATTGACCTTGAAGTAGATATGTATGCAAAATTTGAAGGAGATTGTTCAAACTGCAACACTTGTATTTTACCATAATGAGTTGGATACGCAACAAGTTCATCAGGTAAAAAATCACAATTGTTCTATATGTTTATGAATTCGAGTAACTGCTTACATATCCTTTTTAATAAATGTAGATGAATTGGACGCCATACATCAAGGGGGTAATAACATAATTGTATCATATTTCTAGAAGTGACCAAGCTATTTGGATGAGTCGAGTGCCACAAATCTATTATGATGTCATAGTTATGAATGTACCTGACCGTATAATGCGCCAGTTTGAGATATGACAACATGTTCCTGCCTCCGTTGAGAGGATAAACGTTATCTCTTGATGTAATAAGACAAGAAGTATCGACATCCTAAATTGATATATTATATACTGACAATATGAGGATAGTTGGGAGGAGAGGGAAGCATCAGTTATTTTGAGCATGTGGATGCAAACAATGATATTTGAATGCAGTGATATTGAAATATAACAAGAAGGTAGATACAGACATAGATTCCTCCTCCTACAATAGCCTACCAACTACATAGAACTGTAGAAAAATACCTGGTATATAAATAAAATTCTACTTATTTTTATCATATTTTATTATTATATTATAAATTAAATAAGTGGATACGATTCTATATGGAAGTAATAGCTTGGATGAGATTAGACGATCAACAAACTTGCCTTCGAGTATGAAGATAAAGGTCGAAGATGCAATTAATTACTTTGATGACACAATCAACTTGTTGTCATTGATGATGAATACCCATTCATCACTCTTTATTCTATTATTTTAGCTACAAAAACCTTTGCAAATACATGTAGATATGTGTAAATACAAATAATTACCAAAAAGCATGCATTGTGTAAAAACCTATAATTAGCATGTTTTTGTGCACAAAATAAAAGAATAAAGAGCAAAAAGAAAAAGAGGGAAATATTTAGAATAAATATTGAGCAACCTAACCCAAGGGAGGGCTCAGCATGGGCCTGACCGCATAAAAGCCAAAGTAGAGGGAGATAGGAGCTCATGTGTATATACTTCTGTAAATAAAACTTTATATTTTCCTCACCCAAAAATATGTTGTAAGTATTTGTATATATCCTATTAAAAACAAAATAAAAAAAGATGAAAAGCAAAAAGATCAAAAATACCCTTCCTTCACCATGTGCATAGACCATCACCCATATATTTATTTAACCCTATAAATAAATAAAATTATTTTCAAAACTTTTTGTAAATATTCTATGGCATATTTTGTAAATAAAATAAATAAAAAGAAACAAAATAAAAATCAAATAAAAATTACAAAATTAAAATACAAAAATACATTGTATAAATACCATGTATATAAATGTATATAACTATTTATTTCACCCTTGTGTATATATAATAAAAATAAAATAAAAATATTCTTTTATTCCATATTTCATGTTGTAAATAAATAAAATACAAAATGAGCATAAAAACACATAAAAATAACAAATAAAAAATCAAAAATAAAAATCCATATAGTGTACATATACCTATATATAGAGCTACCCTATTTTTATTTCCAAAAATTAAATAAAAATCACCAAAAAATAGAAAAAAATAAAAGAAAAATATTTCATGTTTTGAGTTTTATTTAATTCGGCCTATTTCTGCCCTAAAATAAATAAACAAAAACCAAGTCCACGTGGCCGCTCCTGATTGGTCCACGGGGGACTGTTGACCCCAGTCAACTCCCCCGCGGACTCCTTCCTTTTCTGGAAGAGGCACACCACCCCGCCTTCTCCGAATTTCCCACGCGTCTCCAGGCTGTCTCCCATGCATATCCCATGCCCGGAGTCTTCGCCGTTCATCCCTCTCCCTCGCCGGATCCTCCGCCATCAAATCCACGCTTTCCTTCGCTGTCTCCACTCAACCCTAATCGACGCTGTCACCATATATACCATCACCTCCGCCGCCTTCGCGCCCCATCTTTGGATCGCCATCCTTCTTCCCGTGACCTCCAGAGCAAAGCCCGAGGTGACAGCTCGAGTTTGACCCTGTTGCAGTGAGGTGAGGGTGTCCCTACCATCGATCCGGCGTTTCTCGCCGCCTTGCTCCGCCACCGGCGTTGAGCATCGAGCTTCAGGTCTTGACGCCCTTCGAAGCTACGACCAGGAGCAAGAGCAGCTCCAGCATAGTCTCCAGCATCCATCAGGTAACCCTAGTTCCTTCCCATTTAGTGTAATTTTAGATTACGCCCAAATCGACCCATCGACGCATCTCCTTGATTCCGGCCATTTCACGTAACATCTCGATCCTCCGACCCGACCATCACCTCCGCCAACCCCTCACGCACCTTCTACGCCCTTTCATTCAACCCAGATCGCACAGGATCTGGGAATCGAGCTCCACCGTCCTCCGCTCGCCGGAGCTCGTCCGCCTCACAGCACCGACCACCTTCACCCCGCCTTCTTGGGTCGAGGCATTTTGCCCTCGACCCGCGAAGCTTCTTGTCCACTTTGCAGGTCCAAAGGAGGTGTCTGAGCCTCCAGTCCATTCAAGACCAGAGCTTCGCGCCGCCAGGCCTCGCCGGAGCCCCTCTAGGGTTCGGCTGGGCCATCGGCCATCATCATCAGCTGCGGGACAGTGCAGCGGAGCTTCTCCGATCAGTAGTAGCAGCTGAGGAGGGGTGTAGCGCACGCAGGAGACCGGCGAAGTTCGCCGGCGATGAGTTCTTGCACCATCCTCCAGAGCCGTCCGATGAAGACCTCGCTCCAGTTCTGATCCTGAGCGTCCATCCTTGAAGGAGCAGCAGCCGTCAATCCATCTGAGGATCTCATCTGGACCGTTGCAGCCGAGGAGAGAGGCACCCGAGCCCAGCACCGCTTGATCATCCACGTGGGTGCACCTAGACCATCCGATCTGAGCCTGGCCTCCTTCGAAGAACCACGTTGCATCACCACCGTCCGATCACCCACGTGGACGCACACCAGCCGTCGGATCAGGCCAGCGCTTCCATAGTTAAAGGCGCGTTTGTTCTCCACCGTCAGATCTGCCACGCGTCAACATCGGGCCGTCGATAATAATAAAAGGGGTAAATTTCTCCTAGACCCCTCTGTTTGTTCTATTTCATTTTAGTCCTGTAATTTTCAATTCAAGTTGTTTATTTTCTGGGATATTTGCATCAAGGACCTCGTATTTATTTTATTTGCACTTATACCCCCGCCAGTTGTGAACCACGTGCTTCGTCACGTGATTTGTTGGGATATTTGCAATATATGCCTTGTAGTTCTGGATGTTATTCATTGAATAAAAAGTTTTGTTTATTTGCATATATACCCCTGTGAGCATTGATTATGCGCATGTGCGTTTTATTTTGGGTAAATTGCATATAAGCCCCTGGACTTTTGATACGAGTTATCAATAGGTCCTTGGAACTTATTTTTATTACATTTAGGTCCTTGAGTGCCCCAGGCACGTGCTTGGCACGTGACTTCTTGGGTATTTTGCACCAGGACCCCAGAACTTTTGGGTATTTGCACATAGGTCCTTGTGCACAGTGCCCCACCTTTATTTTTGAATAAAATATCAAACGACCTCCAAATCCAATGAGATTTTGACACATGGCTCCTGCCATGGTGTAGGAATTTCTATGATTTTTGAGGACATTTTTGATTTCATTTATTATTTTTAAAAATTCAAAAACACATATTTTTGCCACTGTTTGACTTTAAAAATACCAAAAAAATATAAAAACTCCACCAAAAATTCTAAAAAAATTAGATACTGTAGTTTACTTGTTGTTTGATTTTCTAGCCAATTTTGGCTACTTTTCATCGCTTAAAAACCCTAAAAATTGAAAAACCCCTAAAAACTCATAAAAATTATAATAAATAGATTAAAAATCCAAAAACAATAATTAGGGTGCCTAAATTTTCCTTATTCTTTCTAGATTATAGGAAAATTACCTTTAGGGCTTTTTGAGATCCAAAAGTATTTTATTTTTGGGTCTTAAGCCTTGCTGGACAGTCCCCTTTGTTTTTCGCATTGTTTGATTTTTAATAAATAATTTACCCATTAGAAAAATTCCAAAAATTCACCAAAAATAGTAAAAAAACTTAAAAAACCTAAAAATCAATTTTCTGGAATTTTTGCATCATTTTTGGTGTGTGTAATAAATTGTTGAAGTCCCCTTGTATTTACTTTCTTTCATTTTCTCATCTTTTAAAAAAATCTAAAAAAAAAATTATAAAAACAAATAAAAACCACAAAAATATGTTCTCTGTGTTTTAGTTCAATTTGACTACATCGTAGGCCGCAAGGCCAATCTGTGCTCCTTGTGTTCGACCCTGGGAGCTATACCAGGTTAATCCTATAGCTAGATCGCTCTTTCTTGTGCTTGCTTGTTTTTATCTGATTTGAGTGATTGATTTTTCTTGATTGACTCAGCCCGAGTGATTGAGGTCGCAACGACCTACATTTTCTTTACACCTTTACCTCTGTCGTTCGGGCGGTCATCAGAATGGCGCCGTTGCCGGGGAGCACGGCTTTGTAGTCAGTTTTCATTCTTCTATTTTTGTCTCTCTATATTATAATTGTTTTCTGACAGTCTCTCTTGGATTTTTGTGCGAGGTACTGCTTGGACTGCTTGGAGTTACTATTTAGAGGACCCGCGCAGGAGGAAGAGAGAGAGGAGAAGAGATTTTCTATTTAGAGAGAGAGAGAGAACAATTTTTTTGTAATAATTTAGGATTTGAACTTTGGACATTTGTGGACATTTGTAACTTAGCGGGTCTGTTTCGCTGAGCACCGGTGTGCTCGGGGGACCCATTTGGATTTTCGCAGCTTTTATCGTGGTTTTGATAGCTAGCTGCCTTTTCCGGTGTTTACGCGGTTTTTCTCGAGCCCCTAGATTTAGGAATTTCTGTTGATTGTGACGTAAATATTTAAGGCCCAACACTTAATAGAATATCTGTTCCTATAGAACGTAATTGGACCTTGATAAAATTCACTGAAAAAGTTAGTTTAATTGGATTTGAGACCACGTGCCGTGAGGAGTCACATACAGCGCTGGCAGGACCCGTTGTGGCGGGCACCGAGTGACTCCCAAGATCGGACTCCGGACTCGATTCCGTTGGCTAACTATTGTTCTTCACGATCAATAGAAATTGCTCAGCTAGGACTCGGTTTTTCCTCGTTGCATCATTTAGGTAGTTTAATTCTGTATTTAAATTCTGCGCGGATCACTTGCATGTAGAGTGCTGGAGACAAGGTACGCATTTCTTTCTCTACATGCATCATTGATTTCTTCGCGCATCGGCTTTTTCGTTCTCTCCCTCTGTTTTTGGCTTAATCATCAGGAGAATCGGAAAAACCGTTAGGCCGCTTGTATTTATTTTGAAAAAAAAATTAAAAAGAAAAACAAAAAAATTGGGACTGGATAACATTATTGACCCTAAAAGACACTCACATTAAAAATTTGTCTTGGGGAGAGCAACCCCCTCATTGTTTGGTTTGATTGTGCGAGAGAGTGACCCGAACACTAGGTAAAGCCCTCCGGTGCTCATCTCGACTGATTACCGACTCTTCTGTGCGGGACAGTCGGTTGAGAGAGTATCGGGCATCCCAGCAGGTCACGTAATCGCTCTGATATCTTGAGTGTTCACCAAATAAAATTGACAAGATAAATTGACCGAGCTTTCACGGTCTTCAGATTGTGTTGAGTTGGTGAACAAGGGGTTTGCTTTGCGATCATATTTTCTCCAGATCCCATCCACCTTACTCGCCAGATCAAGATGATGGGTAGACGATCTCTTAGGCAGCCTCTGGCTGCACCGCTTTCAGGCGCGGCTACTCCATCATCTAGGTTGGCCCATGAGAGTCGAGACCAGCTCTCCGGGCCCGAGTACGATTCCACCCTGTTCCCCCTCGACCCCCTTTCTTTTCCTACTAAGAGACATGAGCCCGAGGAAAGACGAATTGATTTAACAGAACCTGAGTTGGGCTCATCTGATTTTGCAGACATCCCTATGGCTGGAGCCGGCAGTTCAGACGATCGCCAGCCCGAACATTTTGTCTTAGACCAGGGGGCGATCAACTCCACCCTGATCGCATCATTAGAGACGGTTCAGCAGCAGTTACGCGATCAGGGGGCTTTTATGATTGAGATGAGAAGGGAGATGGAGCGACTCCGAAGAGAGCGAGACGAGCCGAGCGAGCCTGAGGACATTCCTGACGCTGATGCAGAGGCAGCAGCCGCAGCAGCAGCCGCAGCAGCAGCTGCCGCAGCAGCGGCAGCCGCCGCCGGAGGAGGACCACCGAGAACGATGCGGGAGCTACACAACCCCGGATCTACACTGATGCATCATTGGGTGGTGGTACCTGCTATCGTGGGGGATTTCAAGTTCCCCCCGAACACCCTGCAGATGCTCCCTCATTTTCACGGGCTTGCCACTGAGGAACCCCATCTCCATCTTCAGGAGTTTTTGATGATCTGCAGTACTGTCCACGACCGTCATGTGGACCAAGATACGATTCGAATGATGGCCTTCCCTTTTTCACTGGCAGATAGAGCAGCCGCCTGGCTGAAACATCTAGGGAAGTTTGTCTACACCTGGGATCAGCTCCGCACCGAGTACTTGAACAAGTACTATCCACTCGGGCGGACGAACGCAGCAAGGGCCCTGATCAACAACTTCTCCATGCTCCCTAATGAGCAATTTCACGAAGCATGGGAGAGGTTCAGAGAGCTTCTGGATAGATGCCCACACCACGACATCTCGAAGCCGAACCTAGTTCAGAGCTTCTTTAGTGGGATGACACCAGAGCTTCAGGGTCTGGTGAATGCTTCTTGCGGCGGGTCCTACTTTGCCAAGGACCACAACCAAGTCTGGGCCATCTACGAGGAGATGGCAGAAAATTACATGGTGATGTCCCAGACTCGGTTGTACACTCAGAGATCTCAGCAGCCGCCAGGACCCGTGCAGTATCAGCGGATAGCACGGGTTGATGCAGGTCCATCCAGTTCGTCCACAGTTGCGGCCGCACAGGCAGAGTCGGCCACTGCGGACATGGGGATTATCAGCGAGAAGTTGGACCGCATGGAAATCATAGAGAAGAAGCAGTGCCAAGGCATAACTCAGATGGAGCAAATGGCACAAACTCTGAGCGACATGAAGACCCAGCTCTTGTGTCTTCAGGAGGCACAGACGGCTCCTCAGCCCCGTCTTCAGTCGCGAGGCGATCCCGGCGGCAGCCGCAGCTCGTCCCAGCGCTCCAGCTCCTTGCAGCAGCCTAGACAAGTTCACCTTGTACAGGCGGAGCCGTACCAGCAGCAGCAGCCCTCTTACCAGTCACCACCATCTCCAGACTTACAGATGGTGGTATATCAGCCGGATCAGCCTCTGGCAGCACTGCCACCAGACCCCTTTGATGCTGAGCCGTTGATGGATGTCAACGGGATTTGGTATGACCGTCCTCAACCTGGAATCTGACGAGACCATCCCGGATTCAGGTGGGGGAATGGGGGTAACCAGTCCCAACAGCAGCCAGCCGGTCAGGGAGGGCAGTACTCCCAGCAGAGAGATCACCAGCAGCCCACTGCATATCAGCCACATCAGCCATCATCCTTCGTACCTCGTCCCTACCAGCAGCAGGGACAGAATTGGAGACGTGAGCAGCAGGCTCACCAGCAGCAGCATCATTCCTCTTACCCCTCTCAGCCGCAGCAGCACCAGGTCCAGCAGCCTCAGTATCAGAGAGGCAACCCGTCGGGCTCCCGTGAGAGCCCCGCTATGGATGATCTAGCCCGCCTCTTCACAGAGCAGCAGGCTACATTTAGACGGGAAATGGACGAGTTCCGCCAGGAGATGCGGGACCTGATGAGAGGGAAGGCCGCCATCCCTGCACAGATCGAGCCGAATCCGAATAGCTTGAAGAGGAAATCTGAGCAGGTAGTTCACACTGAGCCTACCACTTCTAGTGACTCATTTGATGTTATCTCGTCGGATCTATTTGATGCTGATTTTGTCACACTTAGGAGCGGTAGAAGACCAGCAGGAGGCGCCTCATCTGAGCGACAACACGAGGATCCATCTAGAGCGCCAGATGAGGAAGAGGAGAGTGGTACTGAAGCCGCACATCATGATGACGGTGGTACTGATGCCACCCGAGATGCTGATCACACCGGCGGTACTGAGGCCGCCATTTCACCACATAGAGGAGGTGGTACTGACGCCACCAGCAGAGCCGAGCCAGCCCGCGGTACTGAGACCGCAAGACGTCTAGTTGTAGAGCCAACTAGAGGTGGTACTGATGCCACCAACATTTATTCTGATAGAAATGTTGTCTTTCCTCGCATGAATGTATCTCAGAACTCTGATTTGAATAAAGGAAAAGGTTTAGTTTCTTCTGATCCCACTGTGGTGAATGATGTTTGTGAGGATCCGGTCATCGAACCGTCTAGGCCTATTCCTAGTCCTTCATCTGAGAAGGACCCTGTGATCCCCTTTCCTAGAGCCCTTGAGTTGGGGAAGGGGAAGAAAAAAGAAAAAGATCCAAAAAAAAGAGAGCAGGAGGAGTTCAGCCAGAGCATGATAGACCGATTTCACATCCAGCTGACCCTCAATGAGGCTTTGCAACACATCCCTCTTCTTCAGCGATCCTTGAGAGATAAGACCACAGTCAGAAGGACGAAGAGGAACAAGACCGCAGAAATTCATGTGTTGACCAAAGCCACGTGTTACGCGATCCAGAACCATCTGCCGACTAAGAGGCCAGATTTAGGGGCCCCGTATGTCAGATGTCAGATTAGTGAGCAGAGGTTCAACCGTACTCTATTAGATAGCGGATCGTCGATCAACCTTCTCCCGGCAGCCCTTCTCGACCACTTAGAGTTGGGCACTCTTAGACAGAGCAGGACATACCTTCAGTTTGCTGATCGGTCTGTCAAGAGGCCAAAGGGGTTGTTGCGAGACGTTGTCGTCACGATTCAGGGTTTGCAATTCCCCGTGGACTTCGTAGTGCTGGACATGGAGACCCCTGACTCGTTGACCGATTCCCCCATTATCCTCGGTCGCCCGTTCTTGGCCACAGCCAAAGCGGTGACTGACCATGACAGTGGGAAGGTATTCTTTCGCGTCCAGGGCGAGAGTATACAAATAGAGACGGTTAAGGACCACAGAGCCAGAGCTAGATCCCGCTCAGAGGACAGTACAGATTCAGAACAACTGACAGACGCAGGACCAGACATCCACCAGGACTGTGATTTTGTAATCACAGATGATGAGGCAGCTTGGGCAGACCCCGCAGCACAGACCATCCTCTCATATTCAGATATAGCTGATGCAGAGATGATAGAAGAGGATAGTCTGGAGAGCACAATCCTGGTTCAGGATACTATTGAGTCAGCAGAGTCGGACCTTGATCGCGACACGATTTCCAGTGATGGTGGTGCTGATGCCACCTTGCTCTACGGTGGTACTGATGCCACCGAGTCTGATATAGATCCCTCGGATTCAGAATCTGATTGGGCAGATTGTGATGATCAGATGCCAGATCTGGATCCACCTGAGCCTATAGATGAGAAGGAGGTAGAGGCAGAGCAGATCAGAGACAATGCAGAGGACCCGCCTTCTCCAGATCCAGTTTGTGAGAGTTCGTTATCATTTTCCCAGGCAAATTTGGCAGAATTGTCCGCATACACACATCTTCTTCAGAAGCCAGATTTGCCAGCACCCAGCTGTCCAGAGCTAAAGCCGCTCCCTACTTCGCTGAAGTACAGATTCCTTGCGGGAGAGTCTGAGATGTACCCAGTCATCATCTCTGCTGATCTGACTGAAGAGCAAGAATCCCGTCTGATGGAGGTTCTTGAAAAGAACCGCAAGGCAATTGGATGGAGCGTAGCAGATCTCCATGGGATTAGTCCCTCGTTGTGCTCCCACCATATCTATCTCGAGGAAGGGGCAAAGCCGTCGCGTGAGTTCCAGCGGCGACTGAACCCCAATCTAAGAGAGGTTGTCATGAAGGAAATATCAAAATGGTGGAGTGCAGATTTTATTTATCCCATTTCCGACTCCAAGTGGGTGAGCCCCTTGCATGTGGTGCCCAAGAAGACGGGCATCACGACTGTGATCAGTGAGTCGGGAGAGGAGATCGCTACACGAGTACCCACCTCTTGGCGGGTCTGCGTTGACTACAGGAGACTCAACCAGGCCACCAAGAAGGACCATTTCCCCCTGCCCTTTATAGATCAGATCATTGAGAGACTAGCAGGGAAGAGCCATTATTGCTTCCTAGATGGGTACTCGGGCTACAATCAGGTGGCCATCGCTCCTGAGGATCAGGAGAAGACCACCTTTACCTGTCCCTTCGGTACATACGCTTTTCGACGCATGCCATTTGGGCTATGTAACGCCCCTGCGACTTTTCAGAGATGCATGCTGTCGATATTTTCGGACATGGTAGGGGAGTGTTTGGAGGTCTTCATGGATGACTTCTCGGTTTACGGCGACGGATTCGATTCCTGTCTTGACTGCCTAGACCGAGTGCTCCAGCGATGTATTGCTACCCGCTTGGTTCTGTCTTGGGAGAAGAGTCACTTCATGGTGACTCAAGGGACGGTGCTTGGCCACATCATCTCCAACAGAGGCATGGAGGTTGATCCGGCCAAGGTCGATGTCATTAGGAAACTCACACCGCCGTCCAATCTGAAGCAGTTACGGTCATTTCTGGGGCACGTTGGTTTTTATAGGAGATTCATTCATGATTTCAGCAAAATTGCCCGACCGTTGACTGACCTCTTGACGAAAGACACCGAGTTCCTTGTCGATGACAAGTGTCTTTCGTCCTTTGAGACTCTCCAGCAGTGTGTTATTGAGGCTCCTGTCCTTCAGCCACCCGATTGGTCTCTTCCATTCGAGATCATGACGGACGCCTCTGATTTTGCCGTAGGGGCAGTGCTGGGACAGAGGAGGGATGGAGTACCATTTGCGATACACTATGCTAGCCGCACATTGGATTCCGCCCAGCGGAATTATACGGTCACAGAGAAGGAGATGCTAGCAGTAGTGTTTGCCCTAGATAAATTCAGATCGTATATCATTGGATCTAGAGTGACTTTGTATACCGACCACACCGCCATCAGGTACCTCATGTCAAAGAAGGATGCCAAGGCCAGACTTACTAGATGGATCCTTCTACTCCAGGAGTTCGACATTGAGATCAAGGATAAGCCTGGAGTCAAGAATGTGGTGGCGGACCATTTATCCCGACTAGAGCAGCCTGAGGATTCTGAGCAGATTGATCCCATTTGTGATACCTTCCCAGATGAGGCGATCCTTGCTATCGCCTCACTCCCGTGGTATGCCGATATTGTGAACTATCTCGTTGCTGGGAAAGTCCCACAAGATTGGCCCAGGCAGAAGCTTGAGACCTTCCTTGCGAAGGCCAAGTCCTACCACTGGGAGGATCCCATCCTTTACCACGAAGGAGGGGATAGCATCTGGCGTCGGTGTATTCCTCAGGAGGAGCATCATAGTGTCCTCACTTACTGCCACAAGCTTGAGGCAGGAGGACATCATTCTGGGAGGAGAACGGCACAGAAAGTGCTCCAATCCGGCTTGTGGTGGCCTACACTCTTCAAGGACTCTGATGAGTTCGTGAAGAGATGTACTGACTGTCAGAGGATGGGCACTTGTGGACAGCGTGATATGATGCCGATGCAGCCCATTCACTTCTGTGAGGTTTTTGACGCATGGGGCATCGATTTCATGGGTCCATTCCCTAAGAGTCAGGGATTTGAGTACATTCTGTTGGCCGTAGATTATGTTAGTCGTTGGGTTGAGGCTATCCCCGCCCGAGCCGCAGATGCAAAGACAGTTTGCAGATTCTTGAAGAAGCACATCATCATGCGGTTCGGAGTTCCACGAGTTCTTATTTCTGATGGGAGATCTCATTTCATCAACGACCAGGTGAAGGCACTTGCTAGAGAGTTCAGTATAGACCATCGTGTTGCCACACCATACCATCCACAGACAAATGGTCTAGCTGAAGTGTCGAATAGGGAGATCAAGAATATTTTGCAGAAAGTCGTCCGCCCTGACCGAAAGAATTGGTCACAGCTTTTGGACTCGGTCTTGTGGGCATATCGGACGTCTTTCAAGACTCCATTGGGCACATCTCCCTTTCGCCTCGTTTATGGCAAGCCATGCCATCTACCTGTCGAGCTGAGGCACAAGTCACTTTGGGCAGTCACAGATATTCTTATGGATCCAGATGGTATAGGAGACCAGAGGAGGGCAGAGTTAGCCGCCTTGGAAGAGCTTAGAGATAAAGCTTTCTCAAGCAGCCTACAGTATAAGGAGAAAGTCAAAGAGTGGCATGATTCTCATATCAGCCACAAGCATTTTGAGATTGGACAGAAAGTATGGCTGTTTGATGCAAGGCTTAGATTATTTCCAGGGAAGCTACAGAGCAAATGGAAAGGACCCTATTTGGTCAGAAAGGTACACGATAACGGTAGCATTGATATATCCGAGTTATCTTCTGAGAGTACCTTCCGAGTGAACGGCCAGCGGCTCAAACCATTTCTAGATCATGAGCCGCGGGACGTTATTATTGCCGCTATTCATTTTGCGTGAGATGTGGTCTTTTGACTCACATCTTTTACATCTCACGCCTGATTTTCACTGTTCCTTCGCCTGTATAGATCCAGTTGTCCATATCATTCTATTCTTTAGTCCCACATCCCGTCTTTCATCTTATGATTATGCTATACTTAGGGTGTACTTTACCCTAAGTATAGGGGGGATGTCGGACCTGTGCGTATTCTTTTCATTCTTTCTGCTCTTGTTTTTGCTGCCTATACTCAGGGATATTTTACCCTAAGTATAGGGGGGGCAGATTCTGTATATTCTTCTTCACTCGGCTTTCCCTTCATGTACAGCTTTCTATACTTAGGATTAGTTAATCCTAAGTATAGGGGAAACCACCGAGTTCCTCTCATTCTATTCATTTATTCGTTCCTGTACTTAGCCATCCCTTTTCACTTCCCTTTTACTAAACACGAGTTATGTCTTCTTCATCGCTCTTGATCACTCTGAGGACATCGTTCGAGCTAAGTATAGGGGGGGTGTGTATATATTTCATATATACTTTAGCCATAACTCGTACTTTGTGTGAGTGTGTTAATAAATAAAATGGCTAAAAATCACAAAAATTAAAAATTTTTCATGTACATAAACCTCTTTTATTCTTGCACATACATAGCTAGTGTACAAAGTATTTTTTGTAAAAATGATTTCAAAAATCTTTCGTGTAAAGCTTGTGTAAATATTTTGTATCAAAATTATGTATATAGTACAAAATTTTTTCAAAATGTTTTGAAAATCAAAAGTTTGCAAAAATCTTGTGTAAATGTGTGTAAATATCATTTTGCAAAACTTGCACTTCATGCATCATTCATTCATGATTTCAAAACATTTTTCAAAAATTTTGCATGATTGTAAAATATTTGTAAATAGCATCTTGTGTACATATATGTATATAGTTTTTCCTGGATGAGAGTTGACACTTAAACTAAGCCTGGAATTAAATTGAGAAATGGAGCTTGAAAAGATCTTAATCCACTTAACTTCAAGAGGAACCTTATAGGACTTAGGGTTAAGGCTTTTCAGGTCCATAAGGACTTAATTCTTTGAGTCCACTAGGCTATGAGCATATGTCATCTTGATGAGCCTAAGTAGAGCACTTAACAACACACGCATGACTCTCAGAGACAATGGCTTCACTTGCACCTGCACTTTACACATGGCTCTCCATGGATGAGGTGGTGAGGAGGCAGTTTCCTTTGGCTTGGGGTAGCATATGAGGGTAGTACTTCTAGGCGGAACCTCTCTTCTTCTTATAGTGAAGGAAGTGCACCTCAACTTGGTCTAGTGGTGTTGAAAGCTAAAGACAGAAGCTGTGGGTTGCAATAAAGCTTCAAAAGAGGGATAGTCTACTGGCTCAAGGGGAAATTTCTTATATATGCTGCACCATGTAGATATGTGTACAGAAGTCTTGAAAAAAAAAATGCAAAAAGAACTCCAAAAAAGTGGTGGGTCGGATTGAAAATTTAATAACCCCACCGGAGTGAAAAGCAAAAGCTTATGGTATCATGTTACATCTCATGAAGCTTGCAGCGGGAGACTTAGCTACACTGGCTAAGCTTCCAAAACTCTATACTTCTACCCCCTCTTCTTGAGCCGGTTGCACTTGAACTTAGAAGGGAATACCCCGCTTCTCGAGGAAAGAGTTGCTAGACTGAGGCATTAGAGTTACCAGGTTGAGGGAGGTTGTTTCTTTGTTACTTCTGAGGTGGGGAGCCACATATCACTTACACCGCAAGGAAAAGATTCATGGTCATTAGAGTTTGTGTATGTAGACTTGTTCTGATCTGGTTTATTGAGGAGTCTTGCCCATAGATTGGTGGAACTTGGAGGCTGTTGAGTTTTAGGCTTAAGTCCAAATAAGGTTCCGACACATTAATAATCCAAAGATCTGATCGAGCTCCATATTTCAATTTAATGAAGGAAAATTTAATAAGTCAACCTTGATCCATGTACATCCTCTTTTTTCTTTTTCTTTTCTTTCTTTTTCACTTCTTTTTCAAATAAGTGTTTGCTAAGGGACTAGCAAAGTTAAAGCATAGGGGGTGATGAATACCCATTCATCACTCTTTATTCTATTATTTTAGCTACAAAAACCTTTGCAAAT
This sequence comes from Ottelia alismoides, assembly GCA_037367405.1. Lineage (NCBI taxonomy): Eukaryota > Viridiplantae > Streptophyta > Magnoliopsida > Alismatales > Hydrocharitaceae > Ottelia > Ottelia alismoides. The sequence continues at coordinate 53,493 of JAZKJV010000835.1, read as the reverse complement.
ACATGTAGATATGTGTAAATACAAATAATTACCAAAAAGCATGCATTGTGTAAAAACCTATAATTAGCATGTTTTTGTGCACAAAATAAAAGAATAAAGAGCAAAAAGAAAAAGAGGGAAATATTTAGAATAAATATTGAGCAACCTAACCCAAGGGAGGGCTTAGCATGGGCCTGACCGCATAAAAGCCAAAGTAGAGGGAGATAGGAGCTCATGTGTATATACTTCTGTAAATAAAACTTTATATTTTCCTAACCCAAAAATATGTTGTAAGTATTTGTATATATCCTATTAAAAACAAAATAAAAAAAGATGAAAAGCAAAAAGATCAAAAATACCCTTCCTTCACCATGTGCATAGACCATCACCCATATATTTATTTAACCCTATAAATAAATAAAATTATTTTCAAAACTTTTTGTAAATATTCTATGGCATATTTTGTAAATAAAATAAATAAAAAGAAACAAAATAAAAATCAAATAAAAATTACAAAATTAAAATACAAAAATACATTGTATAAATACCATGTATATAAATGTATATAACTATTTATTTCACCCTTGTGTATATATAATAAAAATAAAATAAAAATATTCTTTTATTCCATATTTCATGTTGTAAATAAATAAAATACAAAATGAGCATAAAAACACATAAAAATAACAAATAAAAAATCAAAAATAAAAATCCATATAGTGTACATATACCTATATATAGAGCTACCCTATTTTTATTTCCAAAAATTAAATAAAAATCACCAAAAAATAGAAAAAAATAAAAGAAAAATATTTCATGTTTTGAGTTTTATTCAATTCGGCCTATTTCTGCCCTAAAATAAATAAACAAAAACCAAGTCCACGTGGCCGCTCCTGATTGGTCCACGGGGGACTGTTGACCCCAGTCAACTCCCCCGCGGACTCCTTCCTTTTCTGGAAGAGGCGCGCCACCCCGCCTTCTCTGAATTTCCCACGCGTCTCCAGGCTGTCTCCCATGCATATCCCATGCCCGGAGTCTTCGCCGTTCATCCCTCTCCCTCGCCGGATCCTCCGCCATCAAATCCACGCTTTCCTTCGCTGTCTCCACTCAACCCTAATCGACGCTGTCACCATATATACCATCACCTCCGCCGCCTTCGCGCCCCATCTTTGGATCGCCATCCTTCTTCCCGTGACCTCCAGAGCAAAGCCCGAGGTGACAGCTCGAGTTTGACCCTGTTGCAGTGAGGTGAGGGTGTCCCTACCATCGATCCGGCGTTTCTCGCCGCCTTGCTCCGCCACCGGCGTTGAGCATCGAGCTTCAGGTCTTGACGCCCTTCGAAGCTACGACCAGGAGCAAGAGCAGCTCCAGCATAGTCTCCAGCATCCATCAGGTAACCCTAGTTCCTTCCCATTTAGTGTAATTTTAGATTACGCCCAAATCGACCCATCGACGCATCTCCTTGATTCCGGCCATTTCACGTAACATCTCGATCCTCCGACCCGACCATCACCTCTGCCAACCCCTCACGCACCTTCTACGCCCTTTCATTCAACCCAGATCGCACAGGATCTGGGAATCGAGCTCCACCGTCCTCCGCTCGCCGGAGCTCGTCCGCCTCACAGCACCGACCACCTTCACCCCGCCTTCTTGGGTCGAGGCATTTTGCCCTCGACCCGCGAAGCTTCTTGTCCACTTTGCAGGTCCAAAGGAGGTGTCTGAGCCTCCAGTCCATTCAAGACCAGAGCTTCGCGCCGCCAGGCCTCGCCGGAGCCCCTCTAGGGTTCGGCTGGGCCATCGGCCATCATCATCAGCTGCGGGACAGTGCAGCGGAGCTTCTCCGATCAGTAGCAGCAGCTGAGGAGGGGTGTAGCGCACGCAGGAGACCGGCGAAGTTCGCCGGCGATGAGTTCTTGCACCATCCTCCAGAGCCGTCCGATGAAGACCTCGCTCCAGTTCTGATCCTGAGCGTCCATCCTTGAAGGAGCAGCAGCCGTCAATCCATCTGAGGATCTCATCTGGACCGTTGCAGCCGAGGAGAGAGGCACCCGAGCCCAGCACCGCTTGATCATCCACGTGGGTGCACCTAGACCATCCGATCTGAGCCTGGCCTCCTTCGAAGAACCACGTTGCATCACCACCGTCCGATCACCCACGTGGACGCACACCAGCCGTCGGATCAGGCCAGCGCTTCCATAGTTAAAGGCGCGTTTGTTCTCCACCGTCAGATCTGCCACGCGTCAACATCGGGCCGTCGATAATAATAAAAGGGGTAAATTTCTCCTAGACCCCTCTGTTTGTTCTATTTCATTTTAGTCCTGTAATTTTCAATTCAAGTTGTTTATTTTCTGGGATATTTGCATCAAGGACCTCGTATTTATTTTATTTGCACTTATACCCCCGCCAGTTGTGAACCACGTGCTTCGTCACGTGATTTGTTGGGATATTTGCAATATATGCCTTGTAGTTCTGGATGTTATTCATTGAATAAAAAGTTTTGTTTATTTGCATATATACCCCTGTGAGCATTGATTATGCGCATGTGCGTTTTATTTTGGGTAAATTGCATATAAGCCCCTGGACTTTTGATACGAGTTATCAATAGGTCCTTGGAACTTATTTTTATTACATTTAGGTCCTTGAGTGCCCCAGGCACGTGCTTGGCACGTGACTTCTTGGGTATTTTGCACCAGGACCCCAGAACTTTTGGGTATTTGCACATAGGTCCTTGTGCACAGTGCCCCACCTTTATTTTTGAATAAAATATCAAACGACCTCCAAATCCAATGAGATTTTGACACATGGCTCTTGCCATGGTGTAGGAATTTCTATGATTTTTGAGGACATTTTTGATTTCATTTATTATTTTTAAAAATTCAAAAACACATATTTTTGCCACTGTTTGACTTTAAAAATACCAAAAAAATATAAAAACTCCACCAAAAATTCTAAAAAAATTAGATACTGTAGTTTACTTGTTGTTTGATTTTCTAGCCAATTTTGGCTACTTTTCATCGCTTAAAAACCCTAAAAATTGAAAAACCCCTAAAAACTCATAAAAATTATAATAAATAGATTAAAAATCCAAAAACAATAATTAGGGTGCCTAAATTTTCCTTATTCTTTCTAGATTATAGGAAAATTACCTTTAGGGCTTTTTGAGATCCAAAAGTATTTTATTTTTGGGTCTTAAGCCTTGCTGGACAGTCCCCTTTGTTTTTCGCATTGTTTGATTTTTAATAAATAATTTACCCATTAGAAAAATTCCAAAAATTCACCAAAAATAGTAAAAAAACTTAAAAAACCTAAAAATCAATTTTCTGGAATTTTTGCATCATTTTTGGTGTGTGTAATAAATTGTTGAAGTCCCCTTGTATTTACTTTCTTTCATTTTCTCATCTTTTAAAAAAATCTAAAAAAAAATTATAAAAACAAATAAAAACCACAAAAATATGTTCTCTGTGTTTTAGTTCAATTTGACTACATCGTAGGCCGCAAGGCCAATCTGTGCTCCTTGTGTTCGACCCTGGGAGCTATACCAGGTTAATCCTATAGCTAGATCGCTCTTTCTTGTGCTTGCTTGTTTTTATCTGATTTGAGTGATTGATTTTTCTTGATTGACTCAGCCCGAGTGATTGAGGTCGCAACGACCTACATTTTCTTTACACCTTTACCTCTGTCGTTCGGGCGGTCATCAATGTATCCATTCCAACACTATAACCAGCAGTACATGCCCTCACAAGAGCAAAACACTTCAGGAGCATTAGGTTTCGTTATTTCTTTGTTATAAATTGAAACTAAATTGATTCTCTTTCAGACAATTAATTTTATAATTATATGATTTAAATCATATAAGTATAAATTATGCAGAATATAGAGGGGAGGGATCACAACAACCAGTGATCTTTGCGACTTTTGATTTTAATTAATTCTTTATCTATCATTAACTTAAATTAGTGCATAATTTTTAGGACTATAGAAATAATTCTTTATCCGTATTATAGCAGGTACGGTGGACTTGAGTTGTAACAAGATCAACCAACTGAGGAATCAATTTTTGAAACCTTAGGTTGCAACAAATTCGTTATATATTTTTCTCAATTTCAGTGCCTATATAATTAATTATTGAATATTATGAGAATATATCAAGAATGACTTGTGCGGAATATAGCGAACAAGAGTACTCGCCAATTCAAGCAGGATTCAGATCTTCAAGTTGTTATACTTGATTTTTTAAATTGTATCCTTATCTTACTAATCGTTTCATTTATATGGAATATAATATAATTAATATCTTTCACGTATGAGCTACATAGAATATAACGCTTCATGATCTCAATAAGGTAAAGTCGGATTTGGACCTTCAGGTTTAAATAACTTATGTAATAGAAGTGATTTTTACCCGATAGACCCTATAAACTTTATCAATTACCTCCACGACCTTTGAAACAACCTAATTTTCCTCTCGACCCTGTAAACTTGCCAACTCTTACCCCGTGAACCCTCTGGGTAATCTGTTTGAAGCCCGTGAAGGTTCTTGCGGTAATTTACAGGGTCGATGTTGTGCAAAAAGGTCGTAGAAGTAATTTAAAAAGTTTATAAGGTCAGCTGGATAAAAATCCCTTAATAGAATGATTAATTCCAAGAATTTATGTTTATCTTCTGTAATATTTACTACAACATGAATATCTCATTCTTATAGGATATGGAGAAGGTTTGAGTCAGTCACTGTTTGCAGGATCATCATTTGCTGGTTCTTCAAGCCAATTTGACTCTGGACCCTCTCAGCTCACACCGTTTACTCAATACAATTCGAGAGATCTTCAAGCAAAATTATTTGCTAGTATTAGGCAATTTGAGATAACATACTTCGATAGACAGTTATTTGGTACAACCATGATAATACCACAACAACTTCCGGAGCCGTCTCGGAGACCCTCCCCGAGAGTAAGGATCAGTGAATTTCGTTCATTAAAGCCACCCCGCTAGTCAACAAGTGTAAGGAGCATGAGAAATCATGATACTCAACCGGTCGAACCTCCACGAAAGTCATCAGCTAGGCCGCATCCTCCGGGGCATATTCCAACACATTCGGAACAAAACACTAAGCAATAGAAGAAGAAGACGACACATGAGGAGTGTCATAAGAAAAAAAGAGATGGTACAAAAGGAAATGACAAAGGAGAATGCGCAGGAGGTGGGGGAGGAGGTTGATAAAGCTGAAAATCGATTTCGCAGCTTTTTTAGAGGAAAAACACGGTCGATGTAGAAAAAGTCGCGAAACAAGAAACGATTCTCAACTTATCAAACAAATTCGGTTTTCTTTCGGAAAACCTACACTAAATTTTTAACCAAGCAAGTGTTCCTGGGTCGAACTCAAGGAGGCAGAATAGAATCCTTTGATTCTTTCGGTTTTATCTTTGTAATCTTATTTTTTATCTCTTCTAAGAGTTATCAAGTCAAGAAATCCTTTTTATTGATTTTTTATTTATTTTTTATTTTTTTAATTTTATTCTTTTCTAATTTTTATTTAATTTTCAAAAAGGGATATTTTTCAAAAATATTTATTTATTATATAATAGGTGGATATTATATAGATGGTAAAATATAATAGGGTGAATCGGGTCGAGCAGCGAGCTCGAACAACACAAGAAAACAAAATAAAACGAGACGAAATTCGAAGAATCAAAACACGACGAAAATACAGCAAAAACTCATGAAACTTTAATACTAGGTAGCTGGGGTAGTTGTGTAACTACCCTAAAGAAATCGTCAAAAACAGAGGTCAAACATGGTCAAAATAACCCCTACAGCCCATGGGCATAAGCGTAAAAAAACTATATAATTTGTTATGCAAAATGGTCCTCAGGGACTGTTTTGTAAGAAAAATATACAAATCTTTACATTTAGGTCCCTATGGAGGGACCTAAATGTAATTATCGGAAACCTGGGGAGCGGAGAAATATTTCTGGAAGCGCCTGGGTTTAGTATGCAAAATCTCCACCGGTTCGCAATCGACAGTCCAGATTAGATGCTATCAGGCGCTGATCAACGGATGCGGGTGCGCCACGTGTCGCGCACCTGTACTCCTGGTGTTCTTGAGGTTGTTACGCGGCTTGTCGACGGCGCCTCTTCTCCGAATTTCTCCGGCCAACCGGTGATGTCTTTGGCGCTCCGGCGGGGCCAGAGGGGTGGCTCCTCCACCCCTCGAGCTCACTCGCGGTAGAGTTCTGGCGGCAGCGGCTCGAGTCGACGACGGAGATGCGAAGAAGATCACGGTCGCTTTCACCTGGAGGTTGTTTCAGTTCTGGCGACCGACCTTTGAGGTGGATTCTAATGAAGATGGGAAGCTTCCAGCTGTGGAGAAATGGCTCCTGACGAAGATGAACCTGCAAATGACAAAATGGCATGCTCGATTCACGATGAATCGGCCAAGATATGTAAGTTTTGCAAGCTCAAAACATGTCAAAAAGGTATGTTTCCAGATTTATTAGGAACTGCGTGAAAACGGAGATCAATGGCATCGCGATTCGAACGGATTTGAAAAGATTTTGAAAGAGGATTTGGAAGGGCGTCTAACCTAGATGATTAAGCGAGCTAAATCGGGGATTAGCATTGCTAATCAACGCACGAGAATCGAGGCGAAAAAGCTAAGAAAACAAAGGAAAAGGTCTGGGGATTCAAGGTATATTACCTGGAACAGTTGCTCGACTGTCGACCTTTGGCCGGAGCTGGACGCGCGCTGGGCGGCGATGCAAGGCTTAGCACAGCCTTGGAACCTCCTCCGACGTCTCCTCCTCCTCGCGGGCTCCTCCAAGGTGTTGTCACCACCGTAGGATGGCCAGAATAAGGCTAGGAAGTTGGGGGTCGGGTAGCCTGGAGCTGGAGCTCAGGTGGTTAGGAAAGTTGGTTGGCGATGGAGGAGGTTTAAAGGCTTATATAGATCAATTGCTTGGGCTCCAAGTATAGATCGACGGCTGGCGAGGTAGAGGGTAGTTAGAGGAAGAGATCTGACGGTTTATATCGCTCGGAGGTGTTATGAGTTGCGCGGGAGAAATGGAGGAAGATGGTCGGTCAGAGCACAAGTCGGCCAACTGATTCTTGGAGAAGATGAACCAGGTGCTGACAAGTATCAGCACCTGGTTGGCCAGAATATGGAAATTATCTTACAAATTAAGGATTAAATAGTAAATGACGTTATTTTAAATAACTTTAAATACAAGAAATGTAGATAAATTAATTCTCTATTTTATGGAATAAATACCTTGTATAAATAATAAATATTATTCAATATATAAATATTATATTAATAAATATGTATTTATAAATAGGTTTTAGATTTTTAATTTAGTAAATAAATAAATAAAAATTAATTTTATATTTTCTTAATTATTAGAATATTAAATAAGGTTAATGTGAATTTTTATAGATTTTAATGAGTTAATTTGCATATTTTAATAAATAGAGGTATAAGTTCTCTAGTTCATTTACACTTATATTTTAGGTTTTTGATTTTATTAAAATAACAAATAAGGTCCAAAAATTATGAAATAATTTAGGTGAAAGTACAAGATCATGAAATAATTTAAAAATTATAAAATTAAGAAAACTATAAATAATGTGTGTTACATAAAATAAATAGCCCAGAAACCCCGTTGTCTTTTAGTCCCAAAACCGACTTTTTGCAAACGAACTCCGAATTCGATGAAACCACCTTTATTAATTAGAGAATATTATTTTGTGAACTTTAAAGGTGAGTAGAGTGTAATTGGAGTTCGTATGAGGAAGTTATGTTGTTAGGAAGTTGAGATTTTGTCAATTTACAGGCTGAGTTTCTTGGCATATATACAGGGTAATATTTTTAACTTATTTTTATATTTTTATATACATTTTTAGAAATAATTAAGAAAAGAATTTGGTGAAAAATATGTTCATATGGATTAATTAAAAATCTTTAGAGTTTTGTATTTATTTTATAAATAGTGGGAAATGTATGGAGTGTGTATTAAATTATTTTTTAAGTTTTCTTTCCTTATCTCCCCCTACTTATTGGTTTGTCGACCAATCCATATTGTTTTGGTCTCGGGGGTTGGGCTATAAATATATCTTACAGCTATATTTATATTTTAAGTCATGTTGTATATATATACATATATTTAATCTACCTTTTCTTTCTTTTCTTGTTCTTTATTTAATTACATGATTTTTGTGGTTAAAAGTGAATATTTATACATGATTGATGATTTTTTAAAAGATTAGAATTAATGGATATTTACATGCATTTGTTAAGGGTTTTAAGACAAAATACGACAGAAAAGTTAATAAATCATGGATTCATCAACCCCCTATACTTAAACTTTGCTAGTCCCTTAGCAAACACTTATTTTGAAAAAGTAAGTGAAAAAGAAAGAAAGTTAGAATGAATTTGTTTTCCTAAATCAATTCATGAGAACAGACAAAGGACAGAGCTCGATCGGGCCTGAAACAAACATTTTATCGGAACCTTAACTAGGATTAGGATTTTATCCTCAATAGTCCTCATGTTCCACAAATCCTTTCTCAAGATCACTTCATCGGCCAGTTCAGACTCACTTATTCATATCGCAAACTCTATCATCCTTGAAGTCAACTTGTACAGTGTGTGAATTGATTTAGCTCTTCCTGCTTAGAGAACCAAAGAAACCGTCCATCCCGGCTATACACTTCTATGGCTTCCTCATCTCGCTACTCTTTCCTCGGGGAGGGAGGTATTCCCTTCTGAGTTCAGTTCTGCTATGTCCACAATTGAATATAGGGAGAAGTTAGAATAATGAGAAAAGAAGTGGAGTGCGACCAGTGTAGACGCATCTCCTTGTGAAGCCCAACCGGTGTAGCTGAGTCTCCACTAAGATGTGCATGCATTTTTGGTGGAAGCTTGGACCATTGTGGTCTTATTTAGTGGCTTCTGCTTTGCTTTGACTTTGTAATTTGCTTGCACTGCATTTATCCTTTGTGCCTTGACGGATATAGCATCTTTTTAGTCCGTCCCTTTTTGAGGTCTTAGAAAAATTGTGTCAGCAGATCCTTTCCTCATCCGAAGCAACTATCACAAACCCAATCTCTCTCGTCTTTAGACGTCAATGCCGCAAAGATAAGGATAGAAACACACTACCAAGGTGTACTGCCCTTCAGAACTCCATGCAAGTCGAGCTAAGTGCAGAGTGCATGTGTTCAAGATTGGTTCACTGGTGTAGAGTTGTACGGATGACTCCAAATGGTCTACTTAAGCACTGATGACTAGATTTCTCAAATATGGTCTTACGGAACCCAAAGATTTTAAGTCACAAGACCTGAAGAGTCGAAATTCCAGATCCTAGTCAGGCTCCTTACAACGAGAGTTAAAGGCCGTAGTCAAGCTCCATCCTTTAGACTAGACTCAGTCCTTAGTTCCAGAAATCAAACTTATTCTGAAAAATGCGAATGCAAATGCAACCATGTTTTTGTGAAGTGTATTTTCTGAATTTTACTCATTTTTATGGATTTTAAGGATTTTGTAATTTTTATGAATTTTAAGACTTTATATTTTTTATGGATTTTATGATTTTTATATGCAAGATTTTATTCGTGAATTTTACAAGATATATTTTATTCGAGTTAAGTGTGTAATGTATTTTACAAATTTTATCTACAAAGTATTTTACAAGGATTGAATGGTTTTTAAAATTGTTTTAATAAATAGGATTTTAAATAACTATTATACCAATTTTAAGTACAAATTTTAAATACAAATTTTAATTACAAGTTTTAATACAAGTTTTAAACATATTTTACTTATTTACAAGGATTTTATAAATAATATATAAATATAAGTGGATTTTATATTAACCTGTACCCACTTTTTATGGATTTTATAGATATAGAAAATACATAAAAGTACGAGTTATGGACGAAAGTATATATACAATATATACGCACCCCCTATACTTAGCTCGTGCTATGTCCTCATAGCGTCAAAAGAGAAAAAGGAGGACATAACTCGTGCTAAGTAAAAGTGGGTGAAAAAGGATATCGAGTACAAGTCAGTCAACCCCCCTATACTTATGATCAGGTCATCGTAAGTATCACGGGAGAGCAAAAACAAGATGACTGAATGAAAAGAATAAATAACGAAAGTTCAAAAGGAAAAGAATACGAAATCATCGAATTCACTCGGTCCCCCCTATACTTAGGATAAGGCATCCTAAGTATAAAAAAGAGTGTAGCCAAAATTGGAGACCAGTGATTTGTGAGAAAGAAAGGCTATACAAAAGAATCAGTACAAAAAATAAAACATAAATCAGCGAACAATCGGTCCCCCCTATACTTAGGATCTGATATCCTAACATAGAAGACGAGAAAATGGGGACGATTGTGGTCTACGAAGAATATACAAGTGTTGTAGATCTCCAGAAACGAATGTCTCAAAAGAATTTGTACATGAAAAAGTGAAAGAATGATCATGATTCCTATACAAAATAGATCACTTCAGTGCGGGCCAGATGATCGGTAGTTTCGATGAAGTGCTTCAGCATCTACCCGTTAACCACGAACGGCTCTGCACCAGGTGACACAACTGATATTGCTATACTGCCATTATCGTGCACCGTTCTGACTATGTACGGTCCTTCCCACTTGCTTTTCAATTTGCCGGGAAAAATTCTCACTCTCGCATTGAACAACCAGACTTTCTGCCTTGGGACAAAGCTTTTGTGCCGAATATGTCTGTCATGCCAGTTCTTCACTTTGTCCTTATTGATGAGTGTGTTCTCGTATGATTGATTTCGAATCTCTACCAGCTCATTCAAATCTATCATTCTCTTGGCTCCTGCTTTTTGTACATCCAGTAATATCTCTCGAATTGCCCATTCAGATTTATGCATGATCTTTACGGGCAAGTGGCACGGCTTTTACATAAACCAGTCTGAATGGTGAAGTACCTAAGGGAGTCTTATATGCAGTACGATATGCCCAAAGAACCTGATCTAGAAGCAGTGACCAGTTCTTCCTATCCGGTCGTACTAGTTTCTGAAGAATTGATTTCACCTCCCTATTTGAGACTTCAGCCATGCCGTTCGTCTGTGGTTGGTAAGGAGAAGCTACTCTGTGATCGATGCTGTATTGTTTCACTAGCTTTTTCACCTCCTTATTAATGAAATGGCTACCCCTATCAGAGATGAGAATACGTGGGATCCCGAACCGCGAAATGATGCGTTCCCTTAGGAACTTGCAAATGGTCTTACTGTCTGCGGTTCGTGCGGGTATAGCCTCCACCCATCTACTAACATAGTCTACAGCGAGAAGAATGTACTCAAAGCTGTTGCTGGAAGGGAACGGTCCCATGAAATCTATGCCCCATGCGTCAAAGATCTCACAAATAATGACAGGTCGCATCGGCATTGCATCTCTAGCACTGACTGTCCCTACAGCTCTCTGACAATCTGGACAACTCTTTACGAATGTGCAGGCATCTCTAGTAAGAGTCGGCCACCATAATCCGCTCTGTAGTACCTTTTGCGCTGTCCTCTTCACTGAATGATGTCCTCCTGACTCTAAAGAATGACACAAAGTGACGACACTATTATATTCTTCCTGAGGAATACAACGCCTGTAAACGCAATCCGGTCCTTCGCGAAATAATCGGATCCTCCCAATGGTAGTATCGTGCCTCAGAAACTAGTTTCTCAACTCGGTTCTTTGGCCAACCCTGAGGACTTTTCTGTGTGACCAGAAAGTTTACTATATCTGCATACCACGGAAGTTCGGTAACCGCAAAGATGCTTTCGTCAGGAAATCTCTCTGCGATCTCTGGCGTGTACTCATCTGAAGGTTGATCTGGCTGTAATCGGGAGAGGTGATCAGCTACCACATTCTTTACTCTAGGTTTATCCTTGATATCCAAATCGAATTCCTGAAGTAATAGAATCCATCTAAGAAGGCGTGCCTTGGCATCCTTTTTTTCCATTAAAAATCTGATAGCTGAGTGATCTGTGTATACTGTGATCTTAGAGCCAAGCAGATATGATCGAAACTTGTCTAATGCAAACACTACTGCCAACATCTCTTTTTCTGTCACTGTGTAATTTCTCTGAGCATCATCTAAGGTTCTGCTGGCATAGTGAATGGCAATGGGAAGTCCATTCCTCCTCTGTCCTAATACAGTTCCGACCGCAAAATCTGAAGCATCCGTCATGATCTCGAAGGGTAGAGACCAATCAGGCGGCTGTAGGACAGGAGCACTGATTATCTTCTCTTTCAAGGTGAGGAAGGCATTAAGGCATTTATCATTTAACACGAACTCGATGTCTTTGCCTAGCAACTCAGTTAACGGTCGGGCAATCTTGGAGAAGTCTTGGATAAACCGTCGGTAAAAGCTGACGTGCCCTAGAAATGACCGTAACTATTTGATGTTCGATGGTGGCTCGAGCTTCTTGATGACATCCACCTTGGCAGGGTCAACCTCCATGCCTCGCTGGGAGATGACGTGCCCCAACACGATCCCGTGAGTAACCATAAAATGACTCTTTTCCCAGGACAGAACGAGATCTACCTCACAACACTTTTTCAGAACCTGGTCTAGGTGCGCTAAACAATCGTCAAATGACTCACCATAGATCGAGAAATCATCCATAAAAACCTCTAGAAAATCACCGACCATGTCCGTAAAAATAGCAAGCATGCACCTCTGGAAAGTCGAGGAGCGTTGCACAATCCAAAGGGCATCCGTCTAAAGGCATACATGCCGAACGGACATGTGAAGGTGGTTTTCTCCTGGTCTTCAGGAGCAATTGTTACCTGATTGTATCCGGAGTAACTGTCAAGGAAATAGAAGTACCCCTTCCCTGCCAACCGTTCTATGACCTGGTCTATGAAAGGAAAATGGAAGTGGTCCTTCTTCGTCGCGGTGTTCAGCTTTTTGTAGTCAACACATACTCGCCACGACGTGGTTACTCTCTTTGGAATCACCTCTCCACTCTCGTTTTTCACCATCTGAATTCCCGACTTCTTCGGGAGAACATGTAATGGGCTAACCCATTCGGATTTGGAGATGGGATAAATGAACCCTGCGTCACACCATTTTGTGATCTCTTCCTTGACAACTTCTCGTAATACTGGATTCAGCCTACGCTGAATCTCTCTGGAGGATTTGCTGTCATGATCGAGATAGATATGATGTGAACACAAAGCAGGATTAATCCCGCGGAGATCGGATACAGTCCACCCAAAAGCCTTGGGTTTCTTTCTAGAATCTCCATCGGACGAGATTCTTGATCATCGGTCAAAGATGAGCTGATAATGACCGGAAACCGTTGATGTGGACCCGCAAGGAAAGCATACTTCATGTTTGGTGGCAAAGTTTTTAGCTCTGCTAAGGTAGTATCTGTATCTGCCGAAACATCCTCTGTATATGTACGGGGATCTGTATCAGTTGTGGATTTGTCGGCATTCTGATTATCCATCATTTCGATGTGCTCTAGAGTCGGACTACAGAAGATGTTCAAGACATCACCTGACTCCTCAGAATGATCAGAAGAGAATAAGTAAGCTAAATGAAACTCTGAATCATCTGAGATGGAGGAATTGTGTAGAGTTTCTGAGTCTGAAAAATCTGCTTTAAACTCCTCAGGATTCGAATCCCTTTTCTTCTCATCATCCACACTAAAATATAAGGTTCCGTCGGAAGAATCACCCCCTGAGGTCTCGGACCCGTCCTCTGTCAAACATTCTTGGGTCTCTACCTGATATCTTTCGAGGTCGTCAAGACGGACCTCATCCATGTAATCACAGGAGGCTAAAGAACTCAAAAAATCTGAAGATGCATCATTGAAAGTGTTCGATTCTCTCGCCATCTCTATATGTACCTTTTCACCTTCGGCGCGAAAAGATACCTTCCCTGTATCGTAATCGAAGAGAGCCTTTGCGGTCTCTAGAAAAGGCCTCCCGAGAATGATCGGGATAAGGTGTAACTGGGTAGGGCAATTCATGTCCAGGACCGTAAAGTCCATTGGGAATTGTAGACCCTGCACGGTCACGATAACGTTCCTAAGTATACCCTTAGGTCTCTTTACGGATCTATCAGCAAACTAAAGAATCACGTGGGATTTGTAAAGAGGACCTAACTCGAGCTTATCGAGTAAGGAAGCGGGTATCAGATTGATCGAGGAACCGTTATCTAATAGAGTGTGATCGAACTCAGCTTTTGCGATTTCGCATCTGACATAATGTGCACCTGAGTCTTTCTTCTTCTTCGGTAACTTATTTTGTATCGCACAGGATGTAGCCTTAGTCAAGACATGTTTCTCTGTCCGGGATCTCTTTTTCCTACGCGTGGTGCATCTGTTTTTCAATTGATTCTTAAGCGTAGGAAACCGATCTAAGGCATCATGAAGCGGGATCTTCAGAAAGATATGATCTTTGAGTAATTTTTCGATCTCTGAAGATGCAACATTATTTTTGGTCTTTTTCTTTTCCTTTCCAAACAAAGCATCGGGAAAAGGAATAAAGTCAGAAGTCAGAAAATCAGGGTTTTTATTGATAGTGGAATCAACTTGTACATTGAGAGTCTCAGAATTATTTACAAAACTCTCTGAAACAGGGGAAGAAAGATTTTTGTCGGGGCTCTCTGCCTGATCTAGCGTGATGTCATTGTCTGAGTCGCCAGTGTCCATATCTGATGTGTTGGCATTGCTCCCGTCTCTTGATTCTACATAATGGTCCTTATCATCTTGCGGTTTCTCCTCCTCGGCTTCAGGATCATGGCTCTGCTCGTGCTCCTTTAGTGCCCTCTCCTCTTCTCCAGCAGGTGCTTGTGGTGATCTACCGCTCCTAAGACGAATGAAGTTAGATAAAAATTCAGGAAACAAGATCTTACCTGTAGTGTCTACCTGCTCTGGATGCCTCCTCTTGTTGTTCGGGTTCATCTGAGGCTAGGCTGGGAGAGTGGTCTTCGGCACGGTTAATTCGTCCAGACGATGGTTAACCTGCTCCATCTCAGTCTTGTGTGCGATCTGGAGCGTACTCAACATGTCCATGATCTGATTGAGCGCCTGTGCCTGTGAAGACATCTCTGGTTCAGTGTGGTGGCCCTGACTTGCTCCTCTCTCCTGCCTTGGCGTGTAATGCTGAGAGGTGGAAGGCTGGGAGTATCGTTGAGGTGTGGAGGAAGACTGTTGCGGCTGCTGATAAGGATAATTTGGTGAGTAGTGAGCAGGATGTTGATATGAATGATGCGGTCTCTGATGGTAGACATTTGGGTGAGACTGCTGCGGCGTGAAAGTCTGACGGTACTGGAAGTTCGGACGTCCATGCTGTGAATGACCGTACTGCTGCTGCGGCTGCTGATTTGGTATACTCGGCTGCTGCATCGGAGTATACCAAATCCCGTTGATCTCGAAAGTGGATTGCGGCTCCACCTCCATCTCTGCGGTGCTGGTGATCTGGCCGGGATTGGCATGAGATTGATCCTCATGCCAATCGATCTGCGGAATCTCGGACTCGCTCTGGACGTAGTGGATCTGACGGGTGGGTGGAGCGAGTGCGATCCTCCGTGCTGGTTGCGCGTTCGAAGAAGTCTGGCTCTGCTGGTACTGGATCTGAAGATCAGTGACCTTCTTCGAGAGATCACTCAGCTGCTGAGGTAGAGATGAGAGTTTCTCCAACTCTCGCAGCGGCTGTAGGTCTTGGACCTGCTTGTGAATCACGTCCACCAATGTTAATTTTTCGCTAATAAAGCCCATGTTGGTGTTGGATTCAGAGTCTGAGATATTCGCCACCTTGTGATGTTCTCGGTGATGTGGTGGTTGTGGGGCTTTCTGAAATGCCCGAGTAGAGTCTACGACTCTCGAGTTCTCGGCCATCCCTTCGAAGATGGCCCAGACTGACTCGGCATCCTTATTCAAATAGCTGTCGCCACATGCGGTACTGACGAGCCCCTGAATTTCTGGTTGGAGTCCTCTGAAGTAGTTTTGCACGAGCACCTTCATCGGGATCTCATGATGCGCGCATCTCTCCGTCAGGTCCTTGAATCGATCCCATGCCTCATGGAATGATTCGTGCGGCAGTTGCGTAAAGTTGGAGATCTGGCTCCTCATCATGTTCGTCCTTCCCAGAGGAAAATATTTGCGTAGGAAGGTGGACTTCAAGTCGTCCCATGTAGAGATTTCTCTCCCCAGATGACTCAGCCAATAAAGGGCCTTATCGGCTAAGGCAAAGAGAAAGGCATTGAGACGTACGGCTTCCTGCGTGACTCCTGCATAACAAGTCGTTCCGCAAATCATCTCAAACTACTGTAAAAATGTGAATGGCTCCTCTGCGGCATTCCCATAGTACTTGGGAAGCAAAGAGATGAAGGACGGTCTGAGTTCATATGGCCCTTGATTCGGCGATAGCCGAATCCAATGGTGAAGCATTATTACGCCCGGGTCATACTCGTCCCATTAAGTCACGGGAATCGCATGCGGTAACTGGTTCCCGGCCCCTACTCTCGGCGCGGCTAATTCAGCCCGCAATTCAGTTTGAACTCTAAACTGTTCTCGAATCTGTAAGTTCATCTGCTGAATGTATCGAGAATGCCAGTTGTAACATCTGCGTCTGGCCTTCCTTCATGCTGCTCCCCAGCTGGTGGCCTCTCGTCTGCTGCTGGTCCTTTTCTGCGAGCCATCTGATCGTCTGTGAAATGAAAACACTCGTAAGAACTCAGCGAAAAGTATGCAGGAGATCTAGATGATGTATTGAAGCGAGGGTCTGCTTCAATAATCTGGCCAGGAGGCGAGGGAGTCTGGGTCTGACTCGCCTCGAGATCTGATGGGACCAGCTCGGGAAGAGGGTCATCCCGAGCCTGTGAAGATATACGCTTGACGGTGGATGGTCGAAAGCTCACAAAGTATGAGCCGAAAAGCCGTCTAGACGTCATCTTCGATGTCAAGAGAAATAGTCGGGAGAGCATGTTTACGATTCAAGAGAGAGAGAGAAATGCGAAAGCCATGGAAACTCACGCCCCGCAAGCAAACACAAAGCAAACCCCGTGTTCACCAACTCAACCCGATGAAGACCGTAAGAGTTTGATCTTTTTATCTGTTCGGTTTTAGGGTTGTGTTTAGCAAACAAGTTTTTCGGTTATCGCGGGCTGAGAAAACCAATAGGTGCCCGATGGTTGCTCCGAAACACTGGTCCGAATCCTTATAAGAGACCACTCGCACTCAGCCAGTATGGAAGTAAGTACGGACCGGTTCTGGCTACCCGTGTTACTTGAGGACGTAGCCTTGCGCAGTGTCCTCTAAACCTCCTACTCTGCTAAGTAAACCCGTATCGTTTCCGGCTACCCGAGCTTACCCACTGAGGAACAGTGATCAGGTGTATGAACCCATTAGTATTTCGCGAGAAATACGGGGCTTGGGCTCTATCCTTACGGGTCGGCTCTCTAGCTCGCGCACTCTGATAAGTGTGCGGGGATTACTCTCCCAAATCAATTGAGTCGTTTTACGGCTTTTAGATCAGATAGGATTAGCAGTCCCGATTTTAGTTTTACGGTTTTGTAATTTTTTTGGTTTTTTCAAACAACGTCTACCGATTTTTTTTCTTTTATTATAAAAACCCAAAAAGCAAGCACCTAGGTTGCGAGTCTTAAGACTAACTACGCGGGCGCAATCAGATAGAGTAAAAAAATCCTAAACAAGCATCTAGAAAATCGCGGGAAGCCGATAAGCGATAAAAACCGCGGTGGGTGCCTTGATCCTCAGATACACGGTATCCGGCGAATCAGGCCCCGAAAAAATGGGGGAGGGGGGTTGTTTATTATCTATTACAACTTCTCTCCCTTTCTCTCTCTTTTACAGAAAAAAATTCTAACTACTCTGCCCTCTGCAGCCGACTCGTGAAGAAGGAGCCGGCCTCTGCTCTTTCAACTGACTCGGCTTCCGAAGAAACCGGTTGATCATGCAGGCCTTGCAAAGAAAGTTAGCAAAGAAAACCGATCGAGAAAGCCGAGAAAACCGTAAGAAAAATCGAGAGAAAAACTAAGAAAACAAAAGCGAAGAAAAAGCCGTACGAAAAGCGAAACAAAAAGAAGAGAGAAATAAAATAAAATCACAAAGAAAAGAAAAAAATCAAAAAGTTCTAACGCCTCCCCGGTAACGGCGCCATTTTGATAAAGCTGAAAATCAGTTTCGTGGCTTTTTTTAGAGGAAAAACACGGTCGATGTAGAAAAAGCCGCGAAATAAGAAACGATTCTCAACTTATCAAACAAATTCGATTTTCTTTCCGAAAACCTACACTAAATTTTTAACCAAGCAAGTGTTCCTGGGTCAAACTCAAGGAGGCAGAATAGAATCCTTTGATTCTTTCGGTTTTATCTTTGTAATCTTATTTTTTATCTCTTCTAAGAGTTATCAAGTCAAGAAATCCTTTTTATTGATTTTTTATTGATTTTTTATTTTTTTAATTTTATTCTTTTCCAATTTTTATTTCATTTTCAAAAAGAGATATTTTTCAAAAATATTTATTTATTATATAATAGGTGGATATTATATAGATGGTAAAATATAATAGGGTGAATCGGGTCAAGCAGCGAGCTCGAACAACACAAGAAAACAAAACAAAACGAGACAAAATTCGAAGAATCAAAACACGACGAAAACACGACAAAAACTCACGAAACTTTAATACTAGGTAGCTGGGGTAGTTGTGTAACTACCCTAAAGAAATCGTCAAAAACAGAGGTCAAATGTGGTCAAAATAGCCCCTACAGCCCAGGGGCATAAACGTAAAAAAACTATATAATTTGTTCTGCAAAAAGGTCCTCAAGGAATGTTTTGTAAGAAAAACATACAAATCTTTACATTTAGGTCCCTGTAGAGGGACCTAAATGTAATTATCGGAAACCTAGGGGGCGGAGAAATATTTCTGGAAGCGCCTGGGTTTAGTATGCAAAATCTCCACCGGTTCGCAATCGACGGTCCAGATTAGATGCTATGAGGCGCTGATCAACGGATGCGGGTGCGCCACATGTCGCGCACCTGTACTCTTGGTGTTCTTGAGGTTGTTAAGCGGCTTGTCGACAGCGTCTCTTCTCCAAATTTCTCCGGCCAACCGGTGATGTCTTTGGCGCTCCGGTGGGGCCAGAGGGGTGGCTCCTCCACCCCTCGAGCTCGCCTGCGGTAGAGTTCTGGAGGCGGCGGCTCGAGTCGACGGCGGAGATGCGAAGAAGATCACCGTCGCTTTCACCTGGAGGTTGTTTCAGTTCTGGCGACCGACCTTTGAGGTGGATTCTGATGAAGATGGGAAGCTTCCAGCTGTGGAGAAATGGCTCCTGACGAAGATGAACCTGCAAACGACAAAATGGTATGCTCGATTCACGATGAATCGGCCAAGAGATGTAAGTTTTGCAAGCTCAAAACATGTCGAAAAGGTATGTTTCCAGATTTATTAGGAACTGCGTGAAAACGGAGATCAATGGCGTCGCGATTCGAACGGATTTGAAAAGAGTTTGAAAGAGGATTTGGAAGGGCGTCTAACCTAGATGATTAAGCGAGCTAAATCAGGGATTAGCGTTGCTAATCAACGCACGAGAATCGAGGCGAAAAAGCTAAGAAAACGAAGGAAAAGGTCTGGGGATTCAAGGTATATTACCTGGAACAGTTGCTCGACGGTCGACCTTTGGCCGGAGCTGGACGCGCGCTGGGCGGCGATGCAAGGCTTAGCACAGCCTTGGAACCTCCTCCGACGTCTCCTCCTCCTCGCGGGCTCCTCCAAGGTGCTGTCACCACCGCAAGATGGCCGAAATAAGGCTAGGAAGTTGGGGGTCGGGTAGCCTGGAGCTAGAGCTCAGGTGGTTAGGAAAGTTGGTTGGTGATGGAGGAGGTTTAGGGGCTTATATAGATCAATTGCTTGGGCTCCAAGTATAGATCGACGGCTAGCGAGGTAGAGGGTAGTTAGAGGAAGAGATCTGAAGGTTTATATCGCTCGGAGGTGTTATGAGTTGCGCGGGAGAAATGGAGGAAGATGGCCGGTCAGAGCACAAGTCGGCCAACTGATTCTTGGAGAAGATGAACCAGGTGCTGACAAGTGTCAGCACCTGGTTGGCAAGAATATGGAAATTATCTTATAAATTAAGGATTAAATAGTAAATGACGTTATTTTAAATAAGTTTAAATACAAGAAATGTAAATAAATTAACTCTCTATTTTATGGAATAAATACTTTGTATAAATAATAAAAATTATTCAAGATATAAATATTATATTAATAAATATGTATTTATAAATAGGTTTTAGATTTTTATTTTAGTAAATAAATAAATAAAAATTAATTTTATATTTTCTTAATTATTAGATTATTAAATAAGGTTTATGTGAATTTTTATAAATTTTAATGAGTTAATTTGCATATTTTAATAAATAGAGGTATAAGTTCTCTAGTTCATTTATACCTATATTTTAAGGTTTTTGATTTTATTAAAATAATAAATAAGGTCCAAAAATTATGAAATAATTTAGGGTGAAACTACAAGATCATGAAATAATTTAAAATTATAAAATTAAGAAAACTATGAATAATGTGTGTTACATAAAATAAATAGTCCAGAAACCCTGTTGTCTTTTGGTCCCAAAACTGACTTTTTGCAAACAGACTCCGAATTCGATGAAACCACCTTTATTAATTAGAGAATATTATTTTATGGACTTTAAAGGTGAGTAGAGTGTAATTGGAGTTCGTATGCGGAAGTTATTATGTTCGGAAGTTGAGATTTTGACAATTTACAGGCCAAGTTTCTTGGCATATATACAGGGTAATATTTTTAACTTATTTTTATATTTTTATATACATTTTTAAAAATAATTAGGAAAAGAATTTGGTGAAAAATATGTTCATATGGATTAATTAAAAATCTTTAAAATTTTGCATTTATTTTATAAATAGTGGGAAATGTATGGAGTGTGTATTAAATTATTTTTTAAGTTTTCTTTCCTTATCTCCCCCTACTTATTGGTTTGTCGACCAATCCATGCTGTCTTGGTCTCGGAGGTTGGGCTATAAATATATCTTACAACTATATTTATATTTTAAGTCATATTGTATATATATACATATATTTAATCTGCCTTTTCTTTCTTTTCTTGTTCTTTATTTATTTACATGATTTTAGTGGTTAAAAGTGAATATTTATACATGAATGATGATTTGTTAAAAGATTAGAATTAATGGATATTTACATGCATTTGTTAAGGGTTTTAAGACAAAATGCGACAAAAAAGTTAATGAATCATGGATTCATCAGAGGTCTGAAAGGATTTCTTGATCCACAATTACTCAAAGAACTTGCATCAAAAGGTGGCTTAACAACAGAAATAAAAAAAGAACTAGAGACTTCCTTAAAAGAATGTGCAAAAACATTCATATAAAAACCCGGTGGGGAGCCGAAGGCGATGAGCGCGGAGTACTCCTGGCGCCTATATGGCCCTTTCTCATTTTTGTTCCAGCCTCCACAATCCTCCATTCCAAAACCGGAAAAGCAAGCAAATATCATAATTGAAATATGTTGGAGGGGTCATAAAGATATGAAAACTATAAAATATTGTAAGATTTTTTATTATTTGTAGATAAATTGTTGCACTTTTACGATTTTAATAAAATAGCTGCATTTTCTCAAAATGATTAAGGTTAAAATGTGCAATGTTGAGCTCACGTATGGCACTGTCAATGTCTTTTTATTTAATTTCTATTTATTATCATCTTTCTGGGATGTCGAATAAAAATATTCTAAGGTAATATCAATAATAAAGAATAAAACTAAGTATAGAAATATACATCATATTTGTATAATAAAATTGTTAATATAGTAAATCTAATTGAGTCTTATATATCATTCTTATATAATATAATATTATATATTTATTATTTATAGGATCGAATAATAAGTAAAAAGAGGAAGAAGATAATAATGCAATTAACCCTAGTCAAAATCGACACCTTCAATTGATATCTATTTTTTTGAAATCCCGAACTTTATACCTATTTAGTTAAAAACAAATTATTTAATAATTATTTTAAAAAATTCGATTTTCGTCCTAAAATAGGCTGATTTTTATTATCTTTGATCTACGTAGTGATATAATTCTAGTTTTTAATGTTAAATTGTGGTGAGTATTATTCTATATTTTCAGATTTATTCTCGAAACGTCCCTTTGGATTTCGAATCCGGATGTGTGTTTGGTTGGGGGGTTACCCCTCACTTTGGGTGGGTTACCCCCAAAACCCATATTCCCAACCCACTAGTGGGGCCCACTTTCTTTTCAACCAAAAAAATATATATTATACCATCATATCATCTGAAAATCATAAAATACTCAACTTCTACTCATTATTCCAAACTTCAATACAATCACATCACAACAACCACCCACTTTTTCAAATTTCAATACAATCATACCATAATAACTATCAACTTTTTCAAATTCCAATACAATCACATCACACAAACCTCCCAACCCTTAACCCACCAACCAAACACACAAACACAAAACTGGGTTATACACCCCTCGATAACCAAACGCAGCCTTAAGATATAACCACTCTAGACACCACCATACTACTAGCGTTCCTCACGTTCTTTTTAATTGATGCAAAACAGAATTCGGAGGAGAGGTTAAGAAGTGTGGTGGATCCCTCACTGTTGAGGTGGGTGAAGAGGTGATCGACAAGGAAGGGGGAGGTCTCGGGGTCGTCGTGGCTGTCGTGATCGGCGATTAAGGTGAGCGAAGAGCTTGGAAGAAGCCCAGCGCCGGGTCCCAGTCGAAGCCGCTGACGAACATCTTGCAGTGGATGGAGTCGGCGTCTGCGGTGGCGGCTATGCGCTCGACGACGGAGCGGTTGGCCCGAGCGGCCTCCTAGAGGAGGTTGATGAGGTGGTCCTCGCGCTCTTCTTCCTCAGATTTCGACAAAAGCGCCACCGGATTGGTGAGGAGGTGGAGGGGAGGCTTGAGGGCTGTCGGCAGACCTGTCGCGCACAGTCGGCGCCTGCGCGGGTGCGGCAAACCCCTCGTCTTTATCCCTCGCGGCGTTGTTGGGGGGAGAAGCCCCAGTTGGGTTCGTTCCCTGATATAGAGTCCTAGATCCGTTGAAGACGTTACGGAAAGGAGGGGAGTAGCCGGAGAGGAACCGCCGTCGACGGGTTTACGGCAAGCAGGATAGCAGCCGGAGAGGCGGTAGCCCTAGATGGGAGTTGCGCTGGGGAGGAGGGTTGGATTCCTGTGAAAGTTGAGGGCAAAAGTGGAAAGATCCCTGGGACATAGGGGCAAAATTGAAACGTACGGCGTGAAAATGTAATGGATTTGTCCCTTTTCTCTATTTGAATATGTAAAATTCCTGCTAACTCTGCTTGCTCTTTATTTATGTAGGCCGAATACTTTCGCCATCTCCTCAAGCCTGTAACGTAGAGCCTTCCTTCCCTCAACGATATGCTATTTCTTTGGATTTGCTGCTTCTTCTGGGTGGTTTAATTTGAGTTATTCGACGATACTCCTTGGTTAAAGGTAAGCACAGAAGATATAATCAGATCAAATTTTACAAATCCACCAGTAGTTTTTGCTTCAATAACAGCGCATCCCGTATCTCTGTATTGCAGGTGTGCTTGGGTTTTACTATTTATTTGAGTTATGGGTGGCCTACCTGGTCCCTGGACCTTAAAATCTCCAGACATGAAAAATCTGGATCCACCAACTCCTGGGTTCCTGCTGACGAACCTAATTCCATTTCCTGCAACTCTTGGAACCACACAATTAGATTTGGATGCTTCGAATTTTCCCACTAATCCCGCGCCCCACCGAAGGAAGTTCATCATCTTTGACCAGTCAGGCAATCTCACCACCTTCATATTCAGCTCAATGCAACCCCCAATCCAAAATTCAAATCCCAAAGATACCTCTTTTATTGCCAATGTCCCAAACTTAGATGGCCCCAGCAACACCAGTGTGGTTAACCAATTGAGCATTTGGAAGGAAGCCGCTGCCAACGCGGAGACTCCATGGCATGAAGAAGATGCAGACGAGATAGATGCTCTGCTGTATTCCGACTCTGAGGACAACGGCGATGTGCAGCGCTCCACTGACCAAGTCCATTTGATCACAACGTTACCTGAGGAAGAGGTGGCTAGTTCTGGCGGACACACAAAGAGGAAGAGATTTAATGATGAGGAGGGGAGCGATACAACGCTTGTGGATACTGCTAAGTCTGCATGTAGTGAAGACGATATGTCGAGCTGTATAAAGGGTCCTACAGGATGGTTTGATGGGGAGGATAGGGATACACCCTTGAGCAGCGGCAGCATGGCAAAGAGGGTGAAGAGGGACAGGATACATGAGGCTGTGTGTGTGCTGAGAGGGGTAATTCCGGCGTGCAAGGGCGAGACTGATGCTGTTGTGGTACTAGATGAGGCCATACGTTATCTGAAGTCCCTTGAGCTGAAGGCCAAGGCCTTTGGGATTGCACTCTAATACCAATATGCCATACAGAGTACATCTTGCATTAATATATGTTCATCTTTATACCCAGGAGAGCAGTATAATTCATTCTTTGGTAAAACTTAAGGAGCTGCTTGAAGAATGCATGCTACCAGCAGTATATGTACATTAGCACTTCAGTTTGCATGAAGAAGGCTCGTCCTCCTGGTCTATTGTTCGCATGTCTTCCAATGATTGTTGCTGTACTGTGATGGCATGTGGGAGGTGGTGGAAGAATGCATGATACTGCAATAAAGAGCAGTAAAGCTAAAGAGTTGGGAGAGGAGGGAGAATGCCCCGGTTTGATGTTGATGATTTAAGGGGAAGGGATGTGCATGAGAGAGAGGGAGGGAGAGAGATTTAGCAAAGAAAGAGCTGCATGCGTGCGCCTTAGGTGAGGATATGGGACCAACGTTGTACTCAGCTACTCATCAAGATGGGGAATGTAATGGAAGGAGGAAGGGAGCGACTCTTTGTTTCCTCTCCTTTGGTATTCTTTCTTCTTTCACTTTCTCTCTGGCACTGTCAATGCTCTTCTCCGGTCCACCACTTTATGGATCCTGTGGCTTTGTTATGGGGTCTGGTCCCTCTCATTCCCCTTTCTTGGGTCGCTGTTTCATGCTGGGTAGAGAGAGGTCATCATCTCTTTGTGGAAGCAGTTGGCCAACTTCTGCTTCATGCTTTATGTGGTGCTTTGGGCTATTGCTGCTGTGGACCCCTTCTACCTTTCACATGTCTTTCTTTTCTTTTATTTATGTCCTTTAGAGAAAGGGATTTGATGCACTGAGGAGTGGGGATGCACCTCTATTTTGCATGAGATGGAGTGGATCTTTTGTATGGTGGCTGTTATCTTTTTTCCTTTGGCCAATGGCACTAGTATTGTGAATATTCCTTTCATGATATGACATAAACATGGGTTCCATTGAGAGAGGAACTGTTTCAATATCAAGTCGGAAGGAATTCGTTTATGGTTCATTTTGAGGGAGAAGAAGATCCCTGCTCTATTCTGGACTAAACTTCAGGGCTAAACTTATCCTGTAATTGAAACTACTGCTGCGGTTTTGTTCACCAAGAAATATTCCAACAAAGGAAGTTGTTGCTGGCATGCGATGGAAACTGGTGAAGTTTAGTCGTTATCTGAATGACATCGATTGAACTGCGGAGGATGACATTCAGCTGCATTTTGCGATGCCATGAAAGGAGGCGGCATGCCGACAAGGCATGTGGCTGGCTATTCTTCATGAAGGTTCTTGGCTACCCCGAAATGTGCTTTATTGTAGTTGGCAGAGAAGATAAAGAGCAGAGAGACATGGTTGATGCTGGCACTGGCAGGGAGCTACTGGATGTCGAAAGGGCTGCAGTTAAAGGACTAGAGCATGATGAGGTCCACATGGAAGTTGAATGCATAATGCTGGAGAGGTTATGAAGGTCGTGGTGAATCTGTATCTGGAGGATTCCATTGATGAAGGGAGAGAGCCTTTGAGGTTTTTTTTCTCTTTGTTCTTCTTTACTTTTTCAAGTTCTTTTTGTGTGTTAGGTTCCTATACTTCTTTGTTTGCATCCATGGAAGCATTTTAATACCTTCACTTATTTTCAACTTTCCTTTATGTTTTGGCCATTGTATTTTTCGCAATTGAGAGGTGCGTATCTAAATAGCTGTAGAATTATATTCATTGTAAAACCATTTTCTTAATTGAAAAGATAATTTATCCTTTTCTTATAATTTGATCCTTATAATGAATTTTTATCAATATCATATGAATCCAGGATAATATTATATTGCGAGACTACAAAGAAAAAAACTTGATTTCATTAATAATTAAGCGGAAAAGTATAGGAAAAATTGTTTGCAGAACTAAAATAAGAATAAAATTAGGGAGTTTTGATTTTCAAAAATTTTAATTTAACATGCTGACTATAAGTAGAATATGCTCAATGCATATTTGAAAAATGTAGAAAGACGTTAATGAAAAACAATCATTTAAAATATTTATCAATAATTGGAAAATTATAGATCAAATAACGTATGAGCTAAAATTAGAAAATAGTCCTAAAATTAGAAAATAGTTGCAGAAAGATCTGCGTCATACCTATTCCTCGCCTTTGATGCACATTTGGAGGTCTTTCTCAGGGTTACTAGCTTTGCGCAATTGGGAGGATATCACGTATCTCGTCCAAGCATCAACAACATCTTCAAAGAGGCTTGAACCTAAGGTGAAGATCGGACGGTCGGGTGAGTGACGTGCAAGATTGCAAAAGTTGGTAGTCGGTACTCGGTCGGTCATGCCACTGATTAAGGATTAATCGGCAGTCGGACGACTAATCGGATTTAGTTGGACTTTAATTGGCTTTGAATTTTATGATTATTTTAAACGTAACTCATTTTTATACATATATTTACATAGGTTTTGTACATTTTTATACTATCGTAATAAAATAAAAGAAGTAATTGAATCTAAATAAAACACTAAGCATATTGTAATAGGTTTGCTTATGAAAAACAACAAAATATGGTATCTCTAAGCAAAAATTGGTTGACTAATGTGCCTAGTCGGAGTTAATCGGTACTCGATCGGCCACCCCACTGACTAGAATAGTCGGACCTAATAGTCGAGTCAGTCGGGCGACTTTTACAACACTGGTGACGTGAGTTGGACTGACGAGTAGATCGTGATAAGGTGGATGGGGGTACATCACTCAACAGATCTTCCAAAGCTGTATCAAGTAATAGGTAGTTTGCAAAAAAAATCTAAATGAGGATGGAATTGTTGTTGAATTCTTTGAATCGCACTGTGTAGGCTTCAAAGCATAGAAGTGCTTTATAGAACCCATGAATTATGGCTTTGAGAGGGAATTAAAATAGGACAGCTGCTATTGGACAAATGGCTCGAGCTCAAGCCCAATAGTTTGACCTACTAGCATTTTATTGGGCACATGAGCATAAAGATTTGACTTGCTAGAACAAGACATGTTTAGCCTAACTTGATTGAAGGCACATATGAATATTTTTTTGTATCTTTATTTTGCTATTTCTTTTAGTTCCTTGATCTATGTATAAATGATATTTTTTTGGATTTTTCATAAGTGTTTTGACCTGGTCCAAGTTATATGCTTTATTTATTACATGAGCTAGGTTAGTCTAAGACATTATTTGGGATTTTTTGGGTATTCGACTAGGGTTAAAATACTTGATTTGAGTTTGGATAGATAAAATCAGGACATGGCTTTTCTAGAGTATTTTAGGGTTCGAGTTCTCATTTTTCTCTATATGTGTAGGTTACGCGGTGCATAATGTGGTAGTTCGAGCTTGGGATGAATCGAAGAAAGTTTCACTCATGAAATTATAACATGAGTGTGTGTGATGTGCTTTTGAGCTTGGATAGATTGAAAACTAAGTCAGATTCAGAGATTTATCACATCCTCATACTTGCATCTTGCTAATGCTAGATAGTAACTTATGCTAAGGATCAAAATTTATCTTAAACAGAGGAATCACAACTGTATTCATATTGGATGTTTATGTTTATCAAAATTTCAAAGACCCAAGTATTCAAGCTCAACAATAAAAGAGTTCAACTAATCACATAAGATCATAAAGTATCCGCAATTCATATAATTTTGATTATATTCATATTCTCAAAATCCTTGATTCAAGATGGAACTCATTTGTGAATGATGGAGCTCTTCAAATTCCGATGTGAGATAATCAAATGATAAACACAAAAAAGCTACATAGATATCATCTAATCTCATTCACCTAAGTATTCCATGGATTTAGACATTCTTTCCACTTATTTTTGTTGTCTGCAAAAGAGGTGGACTTTATATGGTGGAAGGATAACATTTAGACTAATTGATAATTTTTCTTAGCTTCATTGGTATTTTTCTTGGACACATTGGCCTCTTTTGAAATTGAGTATTCGCAGTAAGATTATCCAATATAATCGTAGATGTATATATTTGGAGGCTTTTAAGATTTTCACATTTTTAGAATTGCCAAAATTTTTGGTAGGCAAGCTTCTTTTTCTTTCCTAACCAGGTAGGAATTAAGTCAAGATTGGAAATATGGAAATATGTGTTGACAATTTGCATAACTTTTCATCATACTTTATTGGATCGGAAGATCGATTTAACATGATCATACCCCGACCCTATATAACATGTAATCTATATCCGAGAGAATAAATCCTTACCATGGTCTAGGCCAATTTGACATCTTATAGTCCTTAATTAAGTTATGTTATGAGTAATGGGCATGGAGTTCAAGAATTATTCAATACTTGATGAGTTTTATTATTAATGAAAGAAGGTTTCATTTGAGAAAAGATATGGAATTAGATGTGATTAGCGAAACTCAATTTTATTAAGTTTTAGAAATATAAAACATGGAATTCTCAACCTCCAATAAATTCTAAGAAATTAGATGGATTGAGGTAAAAGAGCATTGGCTTAATAATACCAATTGTTCTTAAGATATGAAATGAGTATTTCTAATAAAAAATAAATATATTTGGAAATTTTGTGAGAAAGTGATTTTTTAATGATTTTGAGGTTATATGAGGAATTTAATATAAAATACATGAAATAAAAACAAATAAGAGTCTTAAGATTCTTCAGCACCCCCGATACCCTAAATCAAGGTTTTTAAAACCAAACGAGGCATCAATCGGGTAGGTATTGATTTTTAGTTTTTATGGTCCGACCAATGGGATTGATCGGTCGAACTGATGATAATGTCATTGGTTCACAAAAATCATAACAGACCGAACCATTGTATTGTTGATTTGGTTTGTATAGTTCAACTTAGTCCAACCGAATTAGAACAATATATCATAAAAATAAATATCTACACTACGATCCTTCCATGTATTTCCAATAGCACTTATACCTATTTTTTTACAATTACATTAAAATATATGCAACTATTTGCAAGTGGTAGTAGAAGAATGAGACACAAACATCATACTTTAATCTTATTTAATAAGTCGATATCAATGTTGACTTCCTGATGCACTATCTAGATCCTTCTCTAAGGATCATTTATAGTCTAGATAGCCATACTATATGTACATCGGCTTGTTGCAGTATCGGCATTCATCTAACTCTTTGGATGTCATATATATGGAAGTTGCAGGAGTACATCCAACTCTTTGACTCTCCATCTTACATGAGTCAGATCCATGCTTCCACTGCGCTTCCTTAACACTTAAACAACCATTGCTTAAGGTAAAGGATCTCTTAAATTGTACATTTCCTTAAGGGATTTTAATATAAGAGTATTTCAACATTTATTCTTGATTCATCACATTCATACAACAACAACAACAAAGCCTTTTCCCACAATTAAGTAGGGTCGGCTACATGGATTTTTCGCCTCCATTCAGATCTATCTTGAGTCAATCTCGGACTTATATCCAAAAAACTAAGATCCCTTCGTATAGTCTCTTTCCAACACTTCTTGGGCCGTCCTCGCCCTCTCTTAGCTGGCTCAACATCCCAACATTCGCATCTCCTAACCGGTGCATCAGTTGACCTTCTTTGCAAATGACCAAACCATCTTAAGCGGTTTTCTCGCATCTTATCCTCGATCGGAGCTACACCAACTTTCTTTCTGATTGCATCATTCCGAATCCGATCTTTACGTGTATGTCCACACATTCATCTTAGCATTTTCATTTCTGCTACAGCCATTCTCTGCACATGTCTATGGTTCACAGGCCAACATTCAGAACCATAAAGCATAGCAGGTCTCACGGCTGCTTTGTAAAACTTTCCTTTAATTTTTAAAGGAATTTTCTTATCACGGAGAACAGTGGAGGCTCCTCTCCACTTTAGCCAGACTGCATTTATTCTATTAGTAATATCTCCATCAATTTCCCCATCATGTTGCAAAATAGATCCCAGATATCTAAAAGAATCTCTCTTCTGAATGTTATCGTCACCAATCTTAACCTCGATTCCTTCACCATTGCTTCCATCAAAGGTGCATTCCATATATTCCGTCTTAGCCCTACTTATACGAAAACCTTTAGTCTCTAATGCATGTCTCCAAACCTCAAGCTTCTCATTTCCTCCATCTCTAGTCTCGTCAATAAGCACAATATCATCAGCAAATAACATACACCAAGGTAACTCATCCTGAATGTGACTTGTCAACTCGTCCATAATCAAAGTAAAAAGAAATGGACTTAAAGCTGAACCTTGATGTAAACCAATGTTGATATCAAAATAGTCAGTCTTCCCCGTCGGGGTCCTTACACAAGATAAAGCACTATCATACATATCCTTTATGAGATTAATGTATAGGACAGGTACTTGTCTCTTCTCCAAAACTCTCCACAGTATCTCTCGTGGGACGGAATCATAAGCCTTCTCCAAATCAATAAAGATCATATGAAGATTCTTCCTTTTAGCTCTATAAATCTCCATTGTTCTCCTCAGCAAATGGATGGCTTCAATAGTTGAGCGACCTGGCATGAATCCGAATTGATTTTCTTTTACTTGGGAAACTTGCCTCAACCTTCTTTCGATCACACGTTCCCAAATTTTCATAGTGTGACTCATCAGCTTGATACCTCTGTAATTTGAACAATTTTGAATGTCTCCTTTGTTCTTATAAAGAGGCACCACGATACTCCTCCTCCAATCTTCAGGCATTTTCTTGCTTCGCCAAATAACATTGAATAGATTCGTAAGCCAAGTCAAACCACGCTCACCTAAAACTTTCCATACTTCTACAGGGATGTCATCCGGTCCAACACCTTTCCTAGGTCTCATAACCTTCAAAGCCTCCTCTACTTCTTTTCTTTGTATTCGTCTATAGCATGCACGATTCAAGTAACTTTCACTGCTAGCTAGATCACCCCAAGTGATCTCTCTATTTCTTTCTCCAATGAAAAGTTTATGGAAGTAATGCTCCCATCTAGTCTCTATATCCTTCTGAGTAACAAGCACGTGACCTTCCTCGTCCTTAATGCATCTCACTTGAGAAAGGTCTTTGGTCTTTCTTTCTCTTGCTTTGGCCAACCTGAATACATCCTTCTGGCCCTCCTTAGAGTTGAGATTTTTATACAAAACCTCATAAGCTTTTGACTTAGCTTCGCTTACAGCCTTCTTTGCTTCCTTCTTTGCTATTTTATAGTCTGTGACAGTTTCCTCTGTTCTATCCTTAGACATAGCTTTAAAGTAAGCTCTTTTAATTTTTAGCTTCTCTTGCACCCCTTCACTCCACCACCAAGCCTCCTTTTGACCCGGAGCTCCTCCTTTTGACTCGCCTAACATCTCTTTGGCTACCTTTCGGATACAAGATGCTACTGCCTCCCACATCTCGTTTGCACTACCGCTACAATCCCAAGATAAGTCTTCTAAAACCTTCTCCCTGAAGCTTGATTGCTTCAGCGGAAGATTCCACCACCTAGTTCTAGTGATCTTAGGAACCTTCCTTTTCTTTACCAGCCCTTTTATTTGTAAATCCAAGACTAACAAGCGATGTTGGGTTGTCAAACTCTCTCCAGGGATTACTTTGCAATCTTTGCAACACAACCGATCTCTTCTCCTCAACGCAAAGTAATCTATCTGTGTTCTAATTGAGCCACTCTTATAAGTAATTAAATGCTCCTCCCTCTTCTTGAAAAGAGTGTTTGCTATGAAAAAGATCATATGCAGTTACAAAATCCAGAATGACTTTTCCCTCTTCGTTTCTATCCCCAAAACCATGTCCTCCATGCACACTTGCATACCCTGAAACATCTTTTCCCACATGTCCATTAAGATCTCCACCTATGCAAACCATCTCTCTCTGTGGGATTCCTTGTAAAATCTTATCCAGATCCTCCCAAAAAGCTTGTTTAGTCCTTTCATCTAAACCAATTTGCGGTGCATAAACTGAGATGATATTCAGAATTTCTTCTTCAAGCACCAACTTTAGCAAAATAATCCGATCCTCAAATCTTTGCACCTCAACCACACAATCCTTCAAATCTTTATGAACAACGACTCCAACACCGTTTCTGCCCTTATCTTTACCTGAATACCAAAGTTTAAAGCATGTCTTCTCGATCTCCCTTGCTTTCTCTCCAACCCATTTAGTCTCTTGAAGACATAATATATGGATCTTCCTTCTTTCCATTGTATCCACTATCTCCATCAATTTTCCCGTTAAAGTACCGATATTCCAACTACCAATCCGTAACTTCCTTTGCAATCTCTTTTGGACTAACTTCTTTACTCGCATGCGTCCATTATGCGAGAACCCTTGTGAATTTTGGACTGCATCCGGGCGGTGATGCAGCGGAACTAGCTTATTTACCCGCATGCGTTCCTCATGCGAGAACCCTTGTAAATTTTGAACTACATCCAGGCTGCGATGTAGCGGCCCTTGCCAATTTTTCATTGCATTCGGGCGATGCAACGCGTCGCAAGTAGGGAACGCCCCAACGAAATCTGTATGTTTGCTTAAATCCATGTTTAAAAGATCCGAACGGTTTCGAGATAAATTCATAAATAGTGTTCTTAGAAGAACTTTAAGAACACTATTTACAAATTTATCTCTCCTGCGCTGGCTGTCGGCTACCTAACGCGCAACCCTCCTCATTTACCCGGGCTTGGGACCGGCCATGGCTGAGTTATCACATTCATACAATATGAATATTATAATACTTCATTAAAGTCTTGAGAAGATATAGTAGAATGATGTCATTCATCATTTGAATATTGTATATATTCAATAACGAACTCCGGTATGAGAAAAAGACGGTAATCTTTCTTTATAGACTGATTTCCAATCGACTTTTTCATGCAAATTTTTCGCATAAGAATAACGATTCAGAGGTGTCAAAATAGTCAAGTCAAAGAGTTGACTTTATGAGGTCGAGATAAACTAAGACCTGAATCGTAACTGTCACGATCGAGCACACATCTTTCGACCAGAGACAGATATACATCTATATGCCTGAATGTGCACATTAGACAAATCATTAGGTGAAGACCTAGACAAGGTCCATATACCAGTGAATTGGTGTGCATACGAGGACATATGAGAAGTATGATCTCTCAAAGAAATCATACACGTTCATATTCCGAGAGACAAAGCTCATCATGAGATATTTTGGGGTCATGAAGAATTTCATGCATGGTCATCTTTTTATGAAATAAGATACAAATTTGAGATACTAATACATGCTTTGGAAAAGTATATGATTAATATTGTTGCTCAATTATCGATTGAGAAATCTATCGACATGTCCTAAAGAAGATAGTTAAACTAGGATTTGAACTTGGGGTATATCAAAGTCTCCTAATATGAAGGATGAAGGAGTATTGGAAATACTCTGGGTGAAATATATCTTAATATTCGTCTACCATGACACTTCCATTCTCAGGAAATGATAAAAACGGGCTAATTTAGTGACATCACTTCATGGCTTAATGATATGATAATAATTGGATTAAGTCTCATTTCATTTGATTTCAGTTTCTGATTCCAATTTCAATGTCTAAATGTTGGAAAGGGAAAGGTAGTGGAAATGGAGGTGAACTCACCTTTTGAGATCATTTCTAAGCTTCAACATATTTGGACTATGATTAAAATGGAGATGGAAGCTGAGATCATCAGTGTGCTCATTTATTGAGCACATGGAGAGTGTAATATGTTTCATTGAGCTCACATAGAGTGCGAACATTTTCAGCTTAAGTTCAACACTCTTAAGTGACGCATTTCGTCAAAAGTGGTATAAACTCTGAAATTGGATAGTTATCCAAATTTCAAGTCTTTCTACATGGATAGTATGATCTCCCTGACATTATCTCCAGGTATCCGAGTTTTCTGCTCACGAGTCCTAATTGGATCATGACTCATACTAAAGGATACCAATGTTATGATAGTAATTATTATTATCATGGATATATTATATCTTATGTTTTATGGACATAATCCACATCATATGTTTAATTAATATGAATATTGACCCATAATGATTATTATATATTTGCATATGAATACGATTCATATATTATTTCAAGGCACACATGTGAATGTGATTCACATTGAAAATTAAATGTGAATTGGATTTACATTTTACTTTAGGTTTATGAATAAAGATTCATAAGTTATGATGTAACTCTCGTAATTTTCTCACTTATGATAATTAATTTATCATGAATATAATGAAATAACAAACAAATAACAATTAGGACAAGGTGGGCATACAAGTTTGAGTAGCTTGGATGTCTGCCCTGAGTCCTGATTTGATCAGGACTCTTATATTTCCTTTTATTTTTGTTGTTTATTTATGGATGAATTATGGGAGGCTGTTATGCCATACTATTTCTATAAGAATTAGGATTAGATCCTAAGCCTTCGATTGATCATACAAGGATCATCATGGTTGACATGCCATATATGAATTGGACTCCAAGGGACGTCCACCGTCATGTAAAAAAGAGAGGGCATGCCTCTCTCTTCCAACACGAATTCCAATGCCTCATGAGAGATACAAAAAGTTACCTTGAGAATAGAGAGAAGTGTTGAGAGTTGGGACTTTCAAAGCACATGTCTACCCTCTCTCCCTATAGCTCTACACGTCCGTAATCAAGCCTTTCTCCTCGTTTTACAAGCGTGGCCTTGTGGAAGAGAAGATCACCTTCTTCGTCGTACTTAGCGTACATGAACGAGGATCCGATTTCATGAGACGAAATAAGGATTTTGAGATCATATAGATCTGATCCTTGTGTGGACAACTTCAAGAAGAAGTTGATATCATTGTTTATGGGAAGTTAGGAGACTAATCATCACGCCCCTGAGAGGAGAATCTTCGGATCGAACTTCATTCGAGAGGTATCTTCTTTTAATATTCACTCTACTAGAGGTAACCCTGATCTCTTCCTAATATTCATGAGAATATTTGATACTATATTTGGATCGTTTCATTAAGATTATGATTTCACTTTGTATAATTTTTTTGGTTATGCGAAACTCTACGTTCATGTAATGAACACATTGAGATTGCAAATTATTTGCTATCCTTTTTTCATGTTTTCGTGATGTGTGAGTTTTGAACTCCCTTTATTTAAAAAATGCATAGTTGTGACCTTTTATTAGTATATTTGTGCTCCTATATTATACCAACATAGGGATAATATTGTGATTTTTTAATATAGGAACAAAAGTGAAATTGCTGTAAAAGTTAGGGGTATAAATGTTATTAGAAAAATTCAAAAGGGCATAACATATTGTAAAATTTATATAAATACATATATGTGATAAATAAAATTAGCAATTTTAAAACTATTTAAAGTCTAATTAATGACAAATATTATTAATTTATTAGTTCTCACAATATGACTATGCCAACGTCTTCTTCGTTTGTTTTTATTGGAATGAGACAATCCCGTGCACAATGTGGGAAGAGAGATGTAATGCACGTATATCAGGAAGGGACATGCGATAATAGATCATTGACACATGCATAAGGAGAAGAGATAAATGAGTACTATACTATGGGACAGAATGGGACTGGATTATGAAAAGTTTCTAAAAATTTAAATTATTAGATTTTTTTGTCATAAAATGGATAGTTGAACCATTGATTTTGTTCAATTAGATTTAAGTGGTCCAACTATGTTTTGATCGATTTTTATTTTCTGAGTAAAAAGC
This sequence comes from Ottelia alismoides, assembly GCA_037367405.1. Classification (NCBI taxonomy): domain Eukaryota; kingdom Viridiplantae; phylum Streptophyta; class Magnoliopsida; order Alismatales; family Hydrocharitaceae; genus Ottelia; species Ottelia alismoides. The sequence continues at coordinate 17,351 of JAZKJV010000835.1, read as the reverse complement.
TGGTGGTTAGACCATTTTTCTTCCGGTTCTTGATTTAACCAGTTGAATTGATTGGCTTGAATTGGGTTATAAACCCCTGCCCTCGATAGCCATGTCATCATGAAGTAAAATTCAACTAATTGGATGAGGACAATAAATGATACATGAAGATTGATTCATGTATCACGAATGAGGAAAGTTTTGAAATTATTTGAATAAAAAAGACAAGTTTGGAAATATTTTTTAAAAACAAAGGAATTATTTTAAAATACTTCGAAAATAAGAGGTTTCTATAAGTAATGACTTTGTTGTTAGAAAACAACATTGTTAAGATTTATTACAAGAAGAGAGGAAATGGGTTTTATAAGTAATAGAAATATCCCATTTACGTAGAAAAAGTCGTGTTAACGCATCTCTTAACAAGCGTCAATTTTTCGCCCACGCTCGAGCACACTGTTAAATATATTAGGGTAAATTACAAAAAGGGGTTGATCTTTACATAGATTCCCAAATCAAGGAGTGATCTTTAGTTTGTAACAAACGTGAGACTAAAGTTTAACTTAACATTCTAGTCCCCAACTCCGTTCATGGGCAGCTAAATCCATAGCTATACTTGACGAAATTACCCCTAACCAATTCTACCCTCACCCAAACTCTGTCCATGGACGACTTCTGCTAGTGGAGGGGGAGGGGTGGGGGATGATGGTGGCGTGCTTCTGCTGCTGCGCGCTTCATATCTTGGGATTTCTGGGAAGAATCTGTTGAGCATTTTTAAGAGTATAAGGGTTTGAAGATGACAATAACCACGCAGGACTAGTTTCTTCCGTCAGATGCGTCCAACCGATGGAGATCAAATGACATGTAGTCTCACCTCGAAGTCGATCCGACTGCCGATAATGGTGACACTGTCCATACTCCTTACACTCATGATGACCTATAGCGTGAGGGCTTCGTGGATGGACAAGTCGCTGCAGAGAGCACTGAGCACCACGCCGCCACAATAATCGCGCAGTTGCACAAGTTGATCACCTGCAGGTCCTTGCATTCAGCAAGGGTAGCAAACATGGCGGAGAAGCCTGTCTCCAACCCAACTATGGCTAGGAAGACCAAGAAGAATAGAATGGACACCAGACCCTCTAACCTATCCACAAACGTCGATCCCAGAGGCAGCCTCGTCGGTAGCACGAGCCCGACTTAGAGCATCCCAGAACTCCAGAAGTCAAATTTTGTACCCAATGGCGCTGCATAGGAACCCACCCGCCACCACCAATTTAACGACCGCGATGAAGTTGAGATCGCTCAGGGGCCTCCCCTTGTGCGTGTCTTCTTCATGATCCACGTGCCGATGGGCTTCTGCATGAAGATGATAAACGTGATAATGAACACGAAGGACAAGGCAGAACCCCATGAGCTGGAGGTGCTATTGGCTATTGTGATGTTAAACTGGGTGCTGTTGAAGGCCTTCTTGATGGTTTGAACGATCAACTATGCCAAGGAGCAAGCCACGCCAAGGCGGCCAAACTTGGACTTAGAGCGTGCAACAAAAGCGCACCGCCGTCATCCTCCTCTTCCATAAGCAGAAGTGAGGTTGGAATTGGTCAGGGATAATTTCGTCAAGTATAGCTATGGATTGAGCCGTCCATAAACGGAGTTGGGGACTGGAACGTTAAGTTAAACTCGGGTCCCCTATTTGTTACAAACTAAAGACCAGTCCCTGATTTGGGAATCTGTGTAAAGATCGGTCCCTTTTTTGTAATTTATCCAATATATTATTTATCTCTTGTGTGGGTTATGCCTCATCCATGTTGAAGCACGGGTGGTTTGATGTATGCGGAGAATAATAATTACAATAGTTTGTGACAAACTCGAAAAGAAATAGAAGCGAATGAGGGTTGGGTATTGATTCATAAGACTTGGTAGGAAGATGTTTGAAGATAATGTCTAACTTTTCGAGGGGATATTCTTCGAATGGGAGGAGAAGGAGTTTATTTTGAAATTGATGCATCCCTTGTAGGATGAAAACAAATATGAATATATTTATATCCTATCCGTTATCATATTTGTTTTGTGTAGATTTTGACATTCGTATCTTATTAATTTTACAACGGATGTTGTTATAGATATTACTTTGAAGTTCATGAATATTCGCATTTGTATATTCATTTTAGTATAAAAATATAGTTGTAGATTTATTTACAATTATATGTAACGAAGCTTTATGATTGCATTCACCACGTTAATATAATTTCTATTAGATCAATATATTTAGCATGTCTATTTTACGTATAAACCATCTTAAACATGTATATTTTAGTTAATCTATAAAATATTCCTATTATTAGTAATATCCAATTCGTATTCGTTTTAATAGTCATATTAATTTAAAGATATTGTAACTTATTGTTCATATTCATATCCATATTGATATATCGTCCTCAAGAGCGATACATGAAGTTCCTAACTAAATGTTAGGGTTGAGTGGAGTTTTGGCATGGTCGAACTTTTCCATGCTTCATCTCTCACTTTTTTTCTTTATCTTCCAATAAAACCACTATATCATCCTCATAGTCAGCAATAAGATCGATCCCCTAATATATTACAATAAATTCATACTCTATGAAATTTTAGAGTGGTCAGCTAAACAAGGCTCGACTCTGGTATTTGTGGTAATCGTAATAAGGACATGATTATAATATGGCTAACAATGAGAATTTAGAGATAACACCAATCAATGGTTTGACCTCTAAGATAAGCTTGGTTTCTTTCTTTTATATTGATCCTTGAGATTTCTACTTAGAAACACTTTTTCACTCTCCTTCAACAAGTTTATATGTTCTTCTAATATTTTATTTTGTTTGTTCATTCTTTTATATTTATGATGAATCACGGATTCATCATTTTAACAAGCCTAAATCGAAACAAAACCAAGTGCATTTGCATGTATTTTAAACTTAATATTTGCAAATTACGTATCTCATTCATTTCACTCTTTGCATGTAAAACTTAATACTTACGAACACTTTTTTTGCGATTAAATATTTCATATATGCTCATGTATTTTGTGACATCTACAAAACCTAATAAATAACCAATTCCTTAAAAAGACCACTCTAGATTTTAAAAATATAGATTTATAAACTAAACATACTATATAGATGTTTACAAAATCTTGAATTTATATATTTATTCCCCTTGAATTATATATGGAATATAGATAGATATGCCCATTTGCAATGAATAAATAGAACACCCTAATTATATAAATATAGAATAAATACTTTTAAATTCAAATTCCCACGTAATCAATTTGTAACATACCAGGTAAAGCTATTTATGTAAGTTAAAAGTTGTGTAATTCATAAAATCTTAAATCGATATCTCTATAAATTTATATAAATCAAGAACAATATATCTGTACTTACAATAAATCTATAAGTACTATAAGCATCTTCTTAAGTATTCCTAGATTACCATATAAATCCAATTACCTTAAATCATGATAAAGATATAATCCTTAGGAAAATTGGGATAACTTGCTTTTGTTTAATTTTTACCTAACATTCTTTTGCAGGTGTATCTATGATAAATCTCGTATTCATCAATATTATATTGAAATTTTAACCTTCCACATTAGCTTATGCTATTAATAAAATTACTAATTAGATATAATTAACAATATACAATCTGTATATAATTAATACTAATTAACGTGAATAATTAAAATACCAAATAATGTTGTAAATATTGTACATATTTAACAATATTTTATCTTTGATTTCTCCATTATTTTATAAAATCCATAAAAATATAGAATAATATTGTACATAATATAGTTTAAATATAATCATATTTAAAATATCAAAAAAGTAAAAGAATCAAAAAAATACATACACAAATATTACTTTGTATATATGATTGTATTTTGATTTACATGAAAGTTGTAAATCTCGAAACATAACTTTCATGTTGAACTTTTTTTTATCTGACATCATTTGATATTTTATTTTGATATTTACTTTATTTTTAGTTTAAGAATTTTCTCATTGGACCACGTGGCTGCCTTAAGGCGCACCACATGGCATGCCTCTTCTATACAACCAGCCTACCTCCTGGGCTGTCTAATCAGTTGATCAAATGATCCTCACTCATCCTAGCCTGCCTCATCATAGGTCGTTTGGTCCATCTCATCAGACAACCCTCCTTCTTTCCAGCGCACCTCGATCATAGCCGTTGGATCATCAGATCCAACAACTCCATGTCATCTTTAACCTCCGTCGGTTGCGCCTCTAGCTCCCCAACCACCTCACCGTCGGCTCTTCACCTATTTTTAACTCCCTCTCCACATGTCTTCTCCACCTCCTTCTGGTACCAAAGTGGAGCCTCTTCATCCATCATCTTCGCCAACCCCTCAACCTCCATCAGCCATCTCAGCTAATCAACTTATCGACTCTTGAATCCACCACCACCACCTAACTGCTCTTCGACCAAAATCATGAGGAGGGCATGAGTTGCCAACCATCCACCCTTGCGCGAGATTTCTCTGAGCACTAATATTTTTTTATGAATTTTCAGTCTGAACAGAGGTAAAAAGGGTTGTTTTGAATTTTTAAAAATAATAAAAGGGCTAAAAAATGTTCCCAAAAATTGGTGAAAATTTTACACAGTGGCAGGAGACACGTGTCCAATTTTCACTCAATTTGGACAAAAATTGATATTTTATTTAAATCAAACAAGAGCCCACAGTGCACAGGGACCTGTTTGCAATTTAAATAAAGTTCTGGGCTGAAAGATAACATGCTCAGAAATCCAGGGGGTCCTCGTGCAATTTCTCCAATATCGCATGCACCAGGCACGTGTACTGGGCACGGAAGGACCTATATGCAAATAACTTTCTTCCCCGGACTTATTAGCAACATGTGCTAAAAGTTCAGGGGCGAAGTTGCAAAATACCCAAAATATTCAACACATGTCGAATTAAACCATTCACAGGGGCATAAATGCAAATATCAAGAAATATTTTTCATTCAATAACACACAGAATCTACAAGCCCATATCATGCAATTTTCACATAAAATCACGTGATGATGCACGTGTCCAACGTTCACAGGGATGAACATGCAAATAAACTAAACAACAAGGTCCTAAGTGCAAATGTTCCAAAATAAAATGAACTCTATAAAATATTTACATGACTAAATGATAAAGACAAAACAGAGGGGGCCTAAGTGATATTTACCCCTTATTATCTGAGGGTTGAGGACGCGCCACGTGGGGTATCCAACGGCTGCGGGTAGCGGCGCCTCAACGAAGGGCCTCGGCTCTGATCGGACGGTGGAGGTGCGCCCACGTGGAAGATCTGACGCTCTGGAATCAAGGGCACCTCTCGCTGGATGAAGGGCGGAGAAGCGGCCACGTGTAGATCAGACGGTGGTTGGTATCGGGGCGCCTCTTCGTATAAACATGCGGTCCGGATGAGATCTGGAGCTTCGGGGTCGAACGGACGGCTCTGGAGGGTGCACCAAGAACAGGTGTCCGGCGAACTTCGCCGGCCTGATACTCGCGCGGTGGTCCTCCTCTGCTGCTGTTGATATGCCCAAGAGCTTCGCCTCGATGGTCCGCAGCTGAAGCGCTTCTCCGATGAAGCCGGGAAGCTCCAAGGAGCTCCGACGACGACGGTGGAGCTTGGGCTCCTGTGCTCGAGATGTGGACCTCTAGATGAGGTCTCTTTGACCTGAAAAGCGACACAGAAAGCACGCTGGGTCGAGGGCAAAGTGCCTCGACCCTGTAAGGAGCGAAATGGGTGCGTGGGTGAAGTGGGGCGGAGACCTCCGACGAAGCGTCGGCGAGGGAGGTCGGGACACCTGCTCTGGGGTGAGACAGGGGGTGTGAGTGGGTGTAGAACGTGAAGAGGAGTCTCGCAAAGGTGTGGGTGTCATCCGATGATCGAGTCGAAACGTAAGGTGACGTGAATTGATCGGAGACGGCGGAAGATGGATTTGGGCGAAAATGGAAATTCGAGAAAACTAGGAAGGATTAGGCTTACCGGATGGGTGGATTCGACTGTGGAAGAGCTCCTGGAGATCCTGGTCTTCGCCTCGAGGGACGTCGATGACCGAGGCTCGAGCGCTGCTCCTGGGCGGCGCACGGCGGCGAAATGTCACCGGATCAATGACGCGGTGGTCCTCTCCTCTCTTCGACACCGCCAATCGAAGGTTGTCACTCCCAGGATCTGGGTGGAGGTCACAGGAAGAAGGGGCAATGCCAAAGATGGCGTGAAATACAGCTGGAGCTCGAGCTAAATAGTCCTAGGGGTCCGAGAAGATGGGGTCGGGCATGGATATCAGAGCTCGGACCCCGAGGAGAAACCACCGGGCGTGGATCTCGGTTGATGAATCTTTAATCAGGACCTGGGGTTTAATGATTTGGCGTTCGGATCAAGGCGCGATAATTGGGAGAAAAGGCGGGTCGGGCGCAGATCCGGAACAGACGTGGTCCGGGGGGGAGTTGACCGGGGGTCAACAATCCCCCGTGGACCAATGGGAGGTTGCCAATTATCCAATCTTTGATAATTCATTTAAAAATACTAATTGGCTTATTTTTGAAAAACTCTAAACATAAAAAATGTTTATTTATTTTTTAACTATTTTTAGTGATTTTTATTTATTTTTTTGAAATAAAAATTAGGTATTGACAAAATAATATTATTATATATAGGTATATACAATATGTATTTTTGATTTTTAATTATTTATTTTTGTACATTTTATTCCAATTTTATATTTTATTTATTTTTAGAATAAAATTTGGAATAATTTGGTATTTTTATTTTATTTTTATTATTTATTTAGAAGGGTGAAATAAATCCTTTTATTTATATACATATATGGTATATATACAATGTAGGTTTTGATTTTTATTTTTACTTCTTTTTATTTTATTTTTGTTTTTGTAATTTTTATTTTATTTATTTACATTATGGAATAAGGAATATGTACAATTTTTTTGTGGAATTTTATTAATTTATTTACAAGGTGAAATAAATACATATGTGGTTTATATACACATGGCCTATGTACAAGGATGAAGGAGATTTTTATTTATTTTTAATTTTCTCATTTTTATTTTGATTTTATATTTACAACTATATACATATAAATACAAACCCTTTTTTATTTGAATAAGAGGAAAATAAATTTTATTTTATTTACAGGTATATGTACACCAATGAGCTTCCTTATCTCTCTCTACTTGGGTTCTTTTTGCGGTCAGGCCCCTGCTGAGACCTCCCTTGGGATTAGGTCGCTCAATATTTATTCTAAATATCTACCTCTTTTTCTTTTGTTTCTTTATTCTTTTATTTATGCACAAAAACATGCTAATTATTCATACTTACACAATGCATGTTTTTTTAACAATTATTGGTATTTACAGAATTATACATGTGTTTTGCATAGGTTTTGTAGCTAAAATAAAAGAATAAAGAGTGATGAATGGGTATTCATCACCCCCCTATATTTAACTTTGCTAGTTCCTTAGCAAACACTTATTTGAAAAAGAAGTGAAAAAGAAAAATAAAAAAAAAGAGAGGAGAAAATACATGGATTAATGCTGAGTATTAAACTTGCCTTCATTAAATTGAAATATGGAGCTCGATCAGATCTTTGGATTATTAATGTGTCGGAACCTTATTTAGACTTAGGTTTAAAACTTAACAGCCTCTAAGATCCACTAATCTATAATCAAGACTCCTCAATAATCCAGATCAGAACAAGTCTACATACACAAACCCTGAAGACTATGAATCTTTCCTTGTACGGTGTAAGTGATGTCTAGCTCTCCACCTCAGAAGTAGTAACTTGACAACCCTCCCCAACAAGGTAACTCTATGACCCTACTCTGGCCACTCTTTCCTCGAGGAGCGGGGTATTTCCTTCTAAGTTCAAGTTCAACCAGCTCAAGAAGAGGGGGAAGAAGAGAATGGACCATGGCCAGTGTAGCGATGTATCCTTGGGAGCTCAACCAGTGTATCTAAGTCTCCCTGCTGCAAGCTACATAAGATGGAACCATAAGTCTCAAGCTTTGCTTATTTGCACTATATACATACTCTGGTGGGATTATCATTTTCTATCAGACCCACCACTTTTTTGGAGTTATTTTCTTTTTGCATTTTTTTTCAAGTGCATATGTACAACATATACAATGTGCAACATATATACATAAGAAGTTTTTCCTCTTGAGCCTGTAGACTATCCCTCTTTTGAAGCATTATTGCAACCCACTACTCCTGTCGTTAGACCTCATAGCAACCAGACCAAGTTGAGACGCACTTCCTTCACTAAAAGAAGAAGAGAGGTTCCGCCTAGAAGTACTACCCTCATATGCTACCCCAAGTCAAGGAAGACTGCCTCCTCACCACCTCCTCCGTAGGGAGCTCGGTGCAAAGTGCGGGTCCAAGTTAAGCCATTGTCTATATGAGTCATGTGTGTGTCGTCAAGTGCTCTACTTAGGCTCATTGAGATGACATGTGATCATAGCCTAGTGGACTCATAGAATTAAGTCACCATGGACCTGAAAAGCCTTAACCCTAAGCCCTATAAGGTTCCTCTTAGAATTAGGTGGATTAAGATCTTAATCAAGCTCCATTTCCCAATTTAATTCTAGGCTAGTTTAGATGTCAACTATAATCCGGGAAAAACTATACATATATATATACAAAGATGTTATTTACACAATATTTACACAAATGCAAAATTTTTGAAAAATGTTTTGAAATCATGGATGTGTACATGAATGTGAGTTTTTGCAACATATTTACATAAATTTACACAAGGTTTTTGCAAACTTTTGATTTTCAAAACATTTTGGAAAAAATTTGTACTATATACATAGTTTTGATATACACATATTTACACAATCTTTACACAAAAAGTTTTTGAAAACATTTTTACAAAAATAATTTTGTACAATAGCTATGTATGTGCAATAAAAGAATGTTTATTTACAGGGAAAAATTTTTAATTTTTATGGATTTTTGGATTTTTAGCTATTTTTATTTATTAACACACTTACACAAAGTACGAGTTATGGCTAAAGTATATATGAAATATACACACACACCCCTATACTTAGCTCGAACGATGTCCTCAGAGTCAAGAGCGATGAAGAAGACATAACTCTTGCTTAGTATAGGGAAGTGAAAAGGAAGGCTATTTACAAAGACGAATGAAAGAATAGAAATCAAGAGAACCTCGGCTTTTCCCCCTATACTTAGGATCAAATAATCCTAAGTATAGCAGGCTGTACACGATGGGAAAACCGAGTGAAGAATGTACATGGTCTACCTTCTATACTTAGGGTAAAATATACCTAAGTATAGGCAGCAAAAACAGGGGTAAAATGAATCAAAAGAATACCCGAGAGTCCTACATCCCCCTATACTTAGGGTAAAGTATACCCTAAGTATAGCATAATCAAAAGATGAGTGAAGGGATATGGGACTAAAGAATGGAATGATATGGACATCTGGATCTATACAAGTCAGGAGAACAGTGATAATCAGGCGTGAGATGCAATAGATGTGAGTCAAGAGACCACATCTCACGCAAAATGAATAGGGGCAACATCAATGACCCGCGGCTCATGATCGAGATATGGCTTAAGCCGCTGGCCGTTCACTCAAAAGGTATTCTCAGAAGACAACTTAGATATGTCAATACTCCCATTGTCGTGTACCTTTCTCACTAAATACGGTCCCTTCTATTTGCTCTGTAGCTTCCCTGGAAATAGACGAAGCCTAGCATCAAACAGCCATACTCTCTGTCCTGGCTCAAAATGCTTGTGGTTGATATGAGAATCATGCCATTCCTTCACTCTCTCCTTGTACTGTAGGTTGTTTGAGAAGACGGTATCACGAAGCTCCTCCAAGGCTGCTAACTCTGCCCTCCTTTGATCTCCTACACTATCTGGATCCAAAAGTATATCTGTGACAGCCCAAAGTGACCTATGCCTCAACTCAACAGGTAAATGGCATGGCTTGCCATAAACGAGACGAAAGGGAGATGTGCCCAAAGGTGTCTTGAAAGATGTCCTATATGCCCGAAAAACCGAGTCCAAAAGCTGTGACCAATCCTTTCGGTCAGGGCGGATGACTTTCTGCAATATAGTCTTGATCTCCCTGTTCGACACTTCGGCAAGACCATTTGTCTGAGGATGGTATGGAGTGACAACTCGATGGTCTATGCCGAACTCGCTAGTAAGGGCCTTTACCTGGTCGTTGACGAAATGAGACCCCCCGTCAGATATCAACACTCGAGGTACCCCAAACTGTGAAATGATATGCTTCCTCAAAAATCTGCAAACAGTTCTAGCATCTGCGGTTCGGTCGGGGATGGCCTCAACCCAACGACTAACATAATCCACGGCCAACAGAATGTATTCAAATCCCTGACTCTTAGGGAATGGACCCATGAAATCGATGCCCCATGTGTCAAAAACCTCACAGAAGTGAATGGGCTGCATCGACATCATATCACGCTGTCCACAAGTGCCCATCCTCTGACAGTCAGTACACCTCTTCACGAACTCATCAGAGTCCTTGAAGAGGGTAGGACACCATAGGCCGGATTGGATCACTTTCTGTGCGGTTCTCCTCCCAGAGTGATGTCCTCCTACCTCAAGCTTATGGCAGTAAGTGAGGACGCTATGGTGCTCCTCCTGAGGAATGCACCTACGCCAGACGCTATCCCCTCCTTCATGATAAAGGTTGGGATCCTCCCAGTGATAAGACTTGGCCTTCGCGAGGAAGGTCTCAAGCCTCTGCCTGGACCAATCTTGTGGAACTTTCTTAGCAACAAGAAAGTTCACAATATCGACATACCACGGGAGAGAGGCGATAGCAAGGATCGCCTCATCTGGGAAGGTCTCACATATAGGCTTAGTCTGCTCAGAATCCTCAAGATGCTCTAATCGAGAGAGATGATCCGCCACCACATTCTTGACTCCAGGCTTATCCTTAATCTCTATGTCAAACTCCTGGAGTAGAAGGATCCATCTGGTCAATCTGGCTTTGGCATCCTTCTTTGCCATGAGGTTCCTGATGGCGGTATGATCAGTGTATAAGGTCACTCTAGATCCAATAATGTATGATATGAACTTATCCAGGGCAAAAACTACGACCAGCATCTCCTTCTCAGTGACTGTGTAGTTCCGCTGTGCGGAATCCAATGTACGACTAGCGTAGTGATTGGCAAATGGAACTACATCCCTCCTCTGTCCCAGCACGGCCCCTACGGCAAAATCGGAAGCATCCGTCATGATCTCGAATGGGAGAGACCAATCAGGCGGCTGGAGACCAGGAGCCTCAACAACACATCTCTTGAGAGTCTCAAACGACGAAAGACACTTATCATCGACAAGGAACTCGGTGTCTTTCGTCAGCAGATCAGTCAACGGTCGGGCAATCCTACTGAAATCATGAATGAAGCGCCGGTAGAAACCGACTTGCCCCAGAAAAGACCGTAACTGCCGCAAGTTGGACGGTGGTGCAAGTTTTCTAATGACATCTACCTTGGCCGGATCAACCTCCATACCCCTATTGGAGATGATATGGCCAAGCACCGTCCCCTGAGTCACCATGAAGTGACTCTTCTCCCAAGACAGTACAAGGTGAACATCAATGCATCGCTGAAGGACTCGGTCTAGGCAGTCAAGACAGGAGTCAAATCCATCACCGTAGACCGAGAAATCATCCATGAAGACCTCCAAGCACTCCCCCACCATGTCCGAATAGATAGACATCATGCATCTCTGAAAAGTCGCTGGGGCATTGCATAGCCCAAATGGCATGCGTCTGAAGGCGTATGTGCCGAAGGGACAGGTGAAGGTGGTCTTGTCCTGGTCCTCGGGAGCGATGGCCACCTGGTTGTAGCCGGAGTACCCATCCAGAAAACAGTATTGGCTCTTCCCTGCCAGTCTCTCAATGATCTGATCTATAAAGGGCAGGGGGAAATAATCCTTCTTGGTGGCCTGGTTGAGTCGTCTGTAATCCACGCAGACCCGCCAAGAAGTGGGTACCTGGGTAGCAATCTCCTCTCCAGACTCGCTGACTACTGTAGTGATGTCCATCTTCTTGGGCACCACATGCAACGGACTGACCCACTTGGAGTCGGAGATGGGGTAGATAAAATCGGCGCTCCACCATTTCGAAATCTCCTTCATGACAACCTCTCTCAGATTCGGGTTCAGCTGCCGCTGGAACTCACGCGACGGCTTCGCCTCATCCTCGAGATAGATATGGTGGGAGTACAGGGCCGGACTTATCCCCTGGAGATCGGCTACGCTCCATCCTATTGCCTTGCGGTTCTTTTCAAGAACCCCCATCAGACGAGATTCCTGCTCTCCAGTCAAATCGGCGGAGATAATGACTGGGTACATCTCATGCTCACCCGCAAGGAACCTATACTTCAGCGACGCAGGAAGTGGCTTCAGCTCTGGATAACTGGGTGCTGGTGGATCTGGCCTCTGAAAACTCTGAGTGAACGCTTTCAAATCCGCATGGGAGAACTGAAACTCTCGCTCACACTCTGAATTTGGAGAAGGCTGCTCTGTTGGACTGTCTCTGCTCTGCTCGGCATCTACCTCCTCCCTGGTTGTAGGCTCAGTGGAAGTCAGATCTGGTATGAAATCCGCAAACTCTGCCCAGTCAAAATCTGACTCCGAGGGATCTGTATCATCCATGGTGGCCTTAGTACCACCGTCATCACAAAACAAATCTGTCTCGCGGTCTCAAACCGGCTCTGCTGCCTCAAAAGTATCCTGGACCAAGAATGCGCTCTACAAGCTCTCCTCTGCTGGCGTCTCTGCATCAGCGGACTCTGAAGGTGAGAGGATGGCATGTGCATCTGGATCTGCCCATACTGCCTCATCATCTGTAATCACGAAGTCGTAGTCCTGGTGGATGTCTGGCCCTGCATCTGTCATCTGCTCTGTATCAGAAGTATTCTCTGAGCATGCTGTATCTCTGGCTCTGATGTCCTCGACTGCGGACAGGTGAAGATAAAGTTCCTCGTGCGCCTCCCCTGAAAATGTCGGCAGTCTCTGAATGTAATCCAAATCCAAGATGAATGGACCAAATGTAGAAGCTGACTGAGCTTCCTGTGCTATCTGCTCCTCCATCAATCTGGGATAGGATCTATCTGATGATCTCTTCTGCTCTCTCTGATCACGAACGGAGTGCACTCTCAACTCAGCAACGACATCATCCGGATCTCGTATCTGCTCAATCTGATCTACACGGACGTCTAGCGCAGCATGCCCAGAGTGTAACACCCCGTAATTTTCGGATTTTTTTGAAGTTTTAAAACCTATTCAATATTATACTCAAAAGAAGCGTCTCGTCGCAAGCTTTCCAACGAGCCCAAAAACGCGTAATTCCGAATTTGGATGTGGGAGATATGCATGTTTTGGTGAAGAGGGGTTATGGTTTTTGAGGGGATTAATGGTTACGGGATTAGATAAGTTAAGTACGAATTAAGGCTATTTTAGGGTTTCTAAAACTAAGATTTTAATCCCCAACTATATAAAGACCCACACCCTTCATCTCCCCTCATTCCCACTTCTTTCCAAACCCTAATCCATCATTTTCTTCCTCCACAAGTCATTCCCTTATCCATTCTCCATCTCCTTCTTCAGAGAATCAAGGAGAGAACGGTGCCACCACCATTATCAAAAGCTCTCGAAGCCATGTAGCTTCACGACAAGAAGAAGACGAGGAGGGTCATCGCAAGGGAAAGGCAACCCTCTTATCGGATTCGTGATCGGACGATCGAGCACGTGGATCAAATACGTACACGAGTATAGGTAACGGATCTTCGACTCTCTCTTTTTTTTTTGAGATTGTCTTTTGGGGTTTGAATACTTGTTTTTGATCCTAACCCCAGGATCATCCTCTTGTTGTTGGTATGTCTTGGAGATTTACTTAAATCATATCCTTGTCAATATACATTAAAATAGGTCAAAATCAATACCATGGAATTAGAATTATAACATCACATAGTATTTCCGTGTTGATCAAATGACCTGTTTTGGCTAAATGTCACGTGAAACGATTCAACCCTAAATAAAACTTGACAGAAGAGATGGTGACTTTATGAGATTATCCTCGTAGAAAAGTCTGGTCTTGTTTGGTCGTTTGTTAATCAATAAAATCTCCTATGTTTGAATCGAACTTTGTTTGGATGAGATCTTGCTCTCATGCAATCAATATTCCATTAACAAGATTTACGGGGTCACCCCTCCACTTCCAATAGTCATTACATTCTCTAAGATCATGATTGCCTAAGAATGTAGGGATCTAAATATCTTATGGATGCACCGATTAATTATACCAAATGAAATAGTATGTTTGTTTCCACGCAGTAATGCCATCCAAATCATGCACTATCTTCACACCTTGACATAAATGCCTAAATATCTGGCCGTGAATATGTTGAATGTGGTCTGGTTGTGCACGTCCATGGGATTAAAGTAATAGAGACTCTACATTTAGATTGTCCGTTGCAACAGAATCAGAGGATAAATTAGGTGGAGTACAATATATATGTATGCATGTATTCTATAATTACTTGTTAAGTGCCAAAAATGGTTATAATCCCTTATAATGGAAACTGCATTCACAACGATAATGTGTGACTTTACACGCATAAAGAACCTTAGTGCATGAGAACATTGTCTATTTCACCCATGTATGAGAACATTGTTTATTTCATGACATCTCGATATTAAGAGCAAGTCCTTGTTGCCAATTGAAAGATAGGCATTCATAGATTATGATCGGGAAAGTTTGGCATCGGTGATCATAATATTTTATTGTTTATGATTTGTCAAATCCTGTAACAACGTGCATATATATGGATACATGACTTTATATCGCGGAGATATTGGATCCTTCTTCTTCTTCTTTTTTAAAACATACTTTTTGGTTAAGTATATAATGTCCTATAATCGGTGGTACAAGAAGTGCATAAATACTCGTCTATTGACTTTTTAGTGCTCAACTCCTCTCATATTGATATAACATCATTCGCATAGATGGACTTTTGCTTTATTGAGGAGGATGTCTCAAAAGTAAACAAATAGTAAGCGACTACCACAATGGGTTGTGGTTAGCACGTATAAATTGCAAGGTGATTATTGTTAAATGATTCAAATACAAGAAATGCAATATGCAAAGTTGGCATAAGATACTTTCGAGTATGCCTTGGATCAAGCCTAATGGCATGGACGATTACCGTAGTCTGATATTTCATTTTGTAGTTTAATCCTTTGTTAGATTACTTCCAATCATGATAGAATAATGTATTTGATGGAATAAAGGCAATACTACAAGGTGTGTGCACACCCTTGTGGTCCGGGCTGAGCCGACAATTAGTCATCCTCACTCGCGGGGCATCACAGAGTGAGGTGTTGGTAGGTACTCTGGTGGAATTGAGGTTTTATGCATGCGTGCATTGCACTATACGGTTTATTCTTGTTGCACTTGTTTTGGAGCGAGCAAGACTCCTCCGACAGACTCGATTAATAGAGTTGCGACTCACCGAACTTGTATGTCCCGTCTCGAGTGTCAGAGTACTACCAACTAGACTAGCTGAAGGATCGCGTTTGCGCACAGGTTTTAGGTTGCACTTTAAATGAGGTGTTGCAGGCTTCATTTCTAGTGTAATCTTTCTCTTTTGACGGGCGAGTCCGGGATAAGTAAATGAGAATAGGGTTTAAGACATGTCAAAGAATTGTTTTTGATTGCGTAATTGTAAAAAGGCTAAATTATAACTGAATGTATATCACTAGATGCTTTAAATGTTCTCTTCCAAACTTGTTCAGTTACTGCATTTGCAATTCCTACCTATAATCTCTCAATTTATAATTTATTTTATCCTTACTGGGTCAATTGACTCACAAGTTACATTCTTTGGAAATCCAACAGGAAGTGTAGAGCAGGAGACAGAGGCTCACATCTTTGGTGGTGTATCTGCAGGACGTTGTTAAGGTTGAGGACTAGTTTCACAGTAGCTTCTGTTTTCCTTCCTTTCCAATTATTTATGACATACTAAAGAGACTTTGAATTCTATCTTTATTTTTATGTGGACATTGGTGATCAATGGAAGTTTAGATTTTCTTTCCCATGTCTTCATATTGTATTAATGGTATATCATGCAGGTTGTTTATTATTGTTGTTGGGTAAATCTTGAGAATGATTGTTTAGATGCGCTCCCGCTGAGGCGGGGCGTTTCATTTGGTATCAGAGCCCAATTACCCCATCAGTCATAGACAACTGTATGGTAGGAGAAATACCATTATACATTAGACAATTAGTCTTCTGACTACTGTCAAAAAAAATATTGATCAAGGTTGACTAATGACCTCTACTCTAGGAACTAATTTCAAATTCCTTTTTATTTCTACACTTGCAGATCATGCCGCCTCGTAGGGATCAGACTGCGCAGCAGTTGGCTGCGATGATGGCGATGCTGCAGGATGTACAGTAGAGGCAGCTTATGCTCGAGGAGCGTTTGTCGAGATCTGCGCCCGAGGGCGGGTCTGGAATGGGTGGGGGAGGTGGCGATCCACCACCACCACCTCCTCCTCCTCCTCCTTCGTCGCCGCCACCACCGCGACAAGAGGACATATTTTCAAAGTATCGCAAAGAGAAGGTTCCGAAGTTTTTGGGCAATACAAGCCCAGATGTGGCAGAGAGATGGCTGAAACGCGTGGAAAAGGGTTTTCCACACCATACATGTACCGGATGAGGAAAAGGTTACCCTTGCTACTTATTCTTAGCGGGCTATGCTGAGGAATGGTGGAGTTCTATGGAGCCGCAGATTGCAACGCCAATTACTTGGGAGAAATTTACTGAGGCGTTTCGGGAACATTTCTATCAGGAATACTGGCTAGAGCAACGTCGCGAGGAGTTCACATTACTCGAGCAAGGGAATAAGACCGTGACTGCTTATTTGAACATGTTCATGGAGTTGTTGAAGTATGCTGCTAGCACTGTGCCATCCGAGGCCGACAAAGCATTCAAGTTCTTTCGAGGTCTTCGTAAGGAAATTCGTGAGAGGCTATTACCCCTTAGATTAGTTACTATGAAGGAAGTGGTTGATGCTGCATCCTGAGTGGAGGAGGACTTGCGTAAAGGTAGGTCAATGCAAACCAGGCAAGGAGGACCGAGCTATTATGGGAGGACTGCTCGTAATGATCGTCCGACAACACGAAGAGGACAACGTATCCATCCCTACCGGCATGGCATGTCTACCATGTCCGCACATGGAGGAGCTCCTACCTTGGGGCAAACACTTTTCCGAACCATCACGAACAA